>ML777935.1:667552-704967 GCA_009831015.1 Picea engelmannii | reverse complement strand
TGAAGTAGCAATAGGGGGGTTGCAGGACACAGGTGTCTGAAACTAGAGGAAGTGCAAGATGATTCCAGAACAACAACGCAAGATAACCTAGAGATTCTTTACAGTATTATGCTTAACTTCGCGAAGTTACTTATATCTTCTTATCTTCAGTAGGGAAATTATCAATGCAATAATAGTATAAAAGATAACAAATAACACATCATCAACCACATAGAACAACAATATTTTACGTGGTTCACCCTCTCCCTAGGCTACGTCCACAGAACTGTGTTTATTGATCAAATAGATGAAAATATATAGTTCTATCTACACACTCAAATGCATATCCTTCTCTCTCTTCCTTTGTATTCCCTATCCCTACGCACCCAGTTGCAGAGTAGATCTCTGCACCCAGCTGAAGACCCAAAATACAAGGACACTCTAAAACATAACACTTCTACCTCTCAATCTCACTATTAACTCTCTCCTCTCAAGTCTTCTTGACCTCTATTTATACATTCCATGCCCCTTAGAAAACCCTAGATCGAAGCCCACGTGTCCAAAGCCCTAAATCCACATTGCCAAAACCCTATATCCACATAACCCTAATTTTAAGGACTTTGCTGACCTGTTCTTCCTTCTCCTCCGCGAGGTACTCCAAAGCACCCATTACTATCTTCTTCCACTTGTTGACTTTTCCACAGTCTATCTTCTTTGCCACTTTGTCTTCCTTGATCTTCTCTTTCAACGACTTGATTTCCTTTACTTCGTTCATTCTTTTATGCTTCTTTACCCACTTCGACCCGTCCTCGGTTTGTGTGCCTTCCGCGCACTTCATACTTTGTCTTTCTTCTTCCTTAATCTTCTTTTTCTTCCGTAATACATGACCAAGGGCCAACATGCCCCCAACTCACTCATGTGACTTGTCCCGAGTCACTGCAGGGTTGAGCCTTTTGTATTACTTTGACTGCAAACTACACGGAGCAGCTTGTGCTTTCTTCTTTGTCCCTCCCTATCATGTGCATAATGTCTTTTCTATGTATGGTACCCAATTTCAATTGCACCTGCTACCTACAGCCTTCTTCCTTTACTTTTACTGGGAGCTGCGAGGCAGCTGGTTGTCACAATATAGCTTCAACCGACTCCCATTTACTAAACCATCCTTCCATTCTCCATTAAGAGTCTTCAACTGCACAACTCCTCCTTCTGTAATGTAGACAACCTTGAATGGCCCAAGACAATGTATCTTGAACTTTACTGGATGCTTCATGAACTTGTTGTCATATAAAAGTACCAAATCTCCTTGTTTAAATGCTTTCTTCTCGAAATGTCTGTCATGGTAAGACTTTTCGCATTTTTTTTGTACCTGCTGATGAAATCCTACAATGAACCTGTCTTCCTCTAATTATATCAACTAAGTGAGCCTGTCTTGAACATCATCGGTGTCATCCATACCTATAAATTCCACAATTCTTAAACTAGGAACCAAATATTCCATAGGTGCCACTGTTTCTTGGCCATAAACTAACATGAAGGGAGTTTGCATTGTTAACTTTTTGCAAGTAGTTCGATAAGCCCATAACACTAATGGAATTCTCAAATCCAAATCATCCATGTTAATAGTGCAAATCTTAGTCAGCGTTGTCTCCAAAATCTTATTGAAAGCTTCGACTGTACCATTTGCATGTGGGTGACATGGTGTGTTTTTCTGATGGTGAACTTCAAACTCCTTGATCACTTCAATAGTTTTTTTAATGAAATGTGTGCCTTGATCACTCATAAGGATATTTGGGCATCCAAATCTGGTTATGATATCATCAAAGATGAACCACACAGTTGTAGTTGCACTACAGTCCTTAATTGCTCTTGCTTTTGCCCATCTAGTCAAATACTTTGTACCAGTGATAATGTATCGAGCTCATGTGCGCTTACATGGTGGTTTGATAGGTCCCACAAAGTAAATAGCCCATTTCTCAAATTCTTATAAATTTAACTGAGGTGCTAAAGGCATCTCATCCCTTCTAGAAGGCTTCCCAATTATTTGACATACATCGCAGGCTCTGTAGTATTCCTTAGCATCCTTATGTAAAGTGAGCCACTAGAGGCCAGCTCTGAGAACCTTCTGCGATGTTACTTTCCCTGCATAATGTCCTCCTGTGATGCCTTCATGTGCTTCACAAGGATTAATGGTCTTTATGACACCATAACACACCTTCTTAAGATTCCATCTGGTCCCATCTTATATAATTGTCCAGCTATAAGTTGAAAATCTACAGTGCAGACTACCAACTGTTTCTTCTGAATAATTGTATACTCACGAGGTGCCATTCCTGTGGACAAGAATTGGACTATCTCGGCGAAGTGATCATCGACTTTCCTAATGGCCAACAACTGTGCATCTGGTAGTGTATCATCCAAACTGGTAGGTTCCTCGCCATGTTCTAACCTGGATAAGTGGTCAGGTCCCTTATTCATTCTTCCTAGCTTGACCATGATCTCAAAGTCATACTCCTGGAATAATAATATCCATCTGCATATTCTTCCCCCCAACACTGGCTTGTTGACTAAGTACTTCAATGCAAAATGATTAGTAAACATCTTAAAATGTCCTCCCAACAAGTAGTGTCTAAACTTCTGCAGCGCATATACCATAGCTAAGCCTTCTCTTTTAGTGGTAGTATAATTCATTTCAGATGTAGAAAGCTTCATGCTAGAAAAGGCTATAGGGTGGTCAATATCTCATGCACCTGGCTATGCCAAAACTGCTTCTAATGCAATGGATGAAGCATCGACATGAACATGGAACTCCTTTTTCCAATCTGGAAAAACCAAAATAGACGCAGTGACCATTTTTTGCTTTAATGTGTCGAAGCTTTGTTGGCATTCTTCTGTCCATTGAAACTTACTGTCCTTCTTTAATAACTTCTCCATAGGTAATGTTATCTGTGCGTAGCCCTTAGTAAACTTTTGGTAGTATCCAGTGTGTCTCAATGCAGTGCATAGTTGTCTAACTGAAGTAGGAGGTAGATCAACAATGATAGCAATCTTGGAAGGATCTACCAATAACCCTTTCTTACACACAATGTGTCCTAACAACACTCCAAAAGGTGAGAAGAAAATACGCTTCTTCAAGTTCAGGGCAATCTGACATTGCCTGCACTTATCCAACATTAATCGCAAACATTCAATATGTTTTTTCAGTAGACTAAAAATGGTCCAGTCATCAAAGTATGCTTCCAAAAATTTACATAAAAATTCCTTAAATGCTTCGACCACCACCCTGGAAAAGATGGATGGTGAGTTCTTCAAACCAAAAGGCATCATAGTGTACTGAAAAGAACCCCATTCTGTTGCAAATGTTGTCTTATGTTTATCCTCTTTACCAATTTTGATCTGGTGATAGCCTGAAAATCCATCTGTGAATGAATAAACTTCCTGTCCTCCTACATTATCTAGGACTTCATCAGTAAAGGGTGTAGGAAATGGATCATGTGAACATGCATCATTCAATTTCCTTAGATCTACACAAATTTTGATGTCTCGTGAGTTCTTATCTTGGACCACCATGGGGTTGATCCAATCAGATTCTTCAACTGGTTCTATGATTCCTGCTTCCAGCATTCTATCTAATTCAATCTTAACTTTTTGCTTATACTTGGGATTCAATCTGTAAGGTCTCTGCTTAATAGGCCTTGCATCTTCTTTCAAAGGAATCTTCATTTCTCCCATGGGCCCTTTAATGCCATTCATGTCTGTGAACTTGGTTGGAAACAAGTTCTGATACTCATGCAATAGTTCTGTAATATTACTAATAGTAGCATCATCCCAATAGTCTCCAACATTTCCCAACTTAGGTGCTTTCTCCGTTCCAAAATTAACTTTCTTAATTTTAATAGGCTTCCCAACAAAAGGTAATTCAATTCTTGGCCCTTCTATATCTCTTTGTCCTTCAGTTTATGAAATGTTCACATTCCTAGGGTCATCATCCTCATCAACATTAATATTACAACAACCATGTAACCGCTGAAGAGGCACAATCCATTCATCTTCTTCTTGTTCAAGAGGGGGGTTAGGTGCTTCCTCAAAGACCTTCTATCTTACAATTTGTAAAGCCTGATCTACTATGGGTTATTGACTTTTACATAGGAACGTAGCTATAAAATTCTGGGTCATACCATACCAATCTGTAGTGACTAAGCACAGTTATTCTTGAATATACCAGTTGATAGGCGTAGTATCTAAGGTGTTAATGAACTTATGTACCCACTGTTCTTTAGAAATGTTTCTCCAGATTTCTTCACAACTTCGCACATGATCCCTAGGAAAACTCTGACCTGTGTATCGAGATTCGAAACCTTCATCTTGGTCTGAAAAGCGCACTGTCAACAAGTTGTGACATTTTACCCACCCCTAGCTGGTGTTTCTTTCAAAACTTCGTCCAATGCCAACAACCTCTGTTGTATTGGTACAATTCCTTCAAATTCAACTAGAAATTTCTCTAAATTATTCAAGCCATCAAATGTAGGAAGATTACTTACTTTTGTGCCAATCCAGTGAACTGCCTTAGTCAATCTGGCACACCTCCGTGTAGAGACTTCATACATTCTATTCTACCAATTCTCCAGTGCTTCTTTTGAATCTGACGAGCATGCACTTTAACTTTGCCAACTTAGATCTCCATCTGTTGTAAGATTAATATAATCTTGTTGTCCTGCTGTCAGTTTATAGATGTCTCTATCTCACAGGTGTGATCTTCTTCTCTTATAGGTTCTATGTACTTGCGACCTTCATCAAGGTCAAGAGGTGCAATGACCTTAAGGCCATCACCTTCAAATGTCATCCTTCTCTTTTTCAGGTCAACAACAGTGAAATTGTTGAAAGCCCAATCAATACCCAACAATGCAGGGTAGGGACAACTATCATCAACAATCTCGATCACTTCAAAGTCTGCAAATGTCCTCACTTCGTCGATGTCTACATGGACATGCTCTAGTCTTCCAAAGGGGCTCATCGCCTGCTGATTAGCCATCCTGAGCCTAATAGGAGAGTAAATCAATTTAGGTTTTCCCATCAATTCCCAAGTCTCCTTCGTCATAACATTTACTTCTGATCCAAGGTCGAGGACCACATAGTCTATGTCGTAGTCTCCAATCTGAGCACTAAGGTGCAGTTCCTTGCTTGTCCTCCTTTTTATAGGTACTTGATTCACAACTCTATTCAACAGAGGATCTACTCTTCCAATTTCATATTGTCTTATCATGTGTTGTAGTTCATGCACAACTCTTTCATCTTTAATCAAATTAATACAATTATACAAGAATTCCATAAGCTTGCTTACCTCTTTTCCTTGTCTAGGTAGGGTAGACTGATCAAATGTTGGAGGCATTTCACATTCCCTTAATTTCGTCTGTGCCCTAGATGAAGAAGCTTGTTCACCTACAAATTATTTTCTTGCTTCTTCAAAAGTATGGTTTTCTTTCCTGGGATCAAACAATGGCACCTTCTCTGAAGCTCTTTTGATCCCTGATCCATCTGTAGTCTTTCCTGGAGTCACCATGTCTTCTCCTGTGACAACGCCTCCTCTAGTAATGACAACGACTCTGGGTTCCTCATCGCCAGGTTCAGGTGATATTAGTTGGACTTGCTGGTTTCCACCCCGTCTTTCCTGAACTTTAGCTAACAATAATGGACAGTCTTCAATGACATGATCAAATGAATTACAATAGTTTCAAGTAGTACAAGGGTTTTGAAAATCCCTTGCCAAATGCCTTGGTTGGGTGCAGTTATAGAAAATAATCTGGCCTCGACCTCGACCCATGCCTCCTCCTTGTTCTCTTCCTCTGAACCCACCCCGAGGGGTGAAGCTTTTGATAAAAATATTCTAAAGGTGGTGGTTTGATGTATTGTGATCCTATCTTTGTATGTACTTCCTATTTCCTACAAATTCATGTATGTTTCATTTGTTTAAATTGGAAATTTTTAAAGGATTTAAAATTCATCTCATGGTGCTTTAGACTCAACCATTTAAACTCTGTCTTTTTCTTCTAAGTTAAGTTGGAATTCATCTTTAATGGTGCTCTAATTTGCTTTATGTTTCTCATTTCTTCCACCATACACAACGATATTGAAACTGAAAAACCATTTCCTATTTAGCCTTTATCCTCTCAAAGCTTCCCTTACCAATCATTGATTTCTCTCATTTTCAAGGGGTTTAATCCATAGCCCAAAAGTACTATATTTCCTTGCCAATGAAACTAGAAAAAACTTTCTCAAGCATCTGAATCTAGCCATCAATCCAAAGTTATTATCTATCACAGACTAGGTCTCAAAGAGAGCCCTCTCTAGATTGGAAAGGCTAGTTTCTAGTCTTAAAGTTGGTTTGTAAGCTACCTTGGTAGATCGTTCCCTTCATCCCAACCATTTACCAAGTGCTAACATTTTGAAGGTGAATTGAAATGGCGTGTGGGAGAGTCAGGTCTCAAAAGGGGAAAGATGAGAGGAAACACAAGGGCACTGCTAGATTTATTTCTTGCCTCCATTTTTCTCACAAGGAGGGTTTGCTAGCGGGTTGGCTAAACCAAGTAGGCCTGATGCCCTGGATTTATATAATACAATTTAACACAAATTTGTCACTTTTACGCGTTTTACCCAACCTCCTCACTTCTGCGAACTCATTGATGCTAACATAATCCACTCACCAAGGGTAAAGGGAAGGACATGTTTTCCACACTTTTCCAGAACTTGAACACCTGCCAACATGATTCTTGCTATGCCCTTTCCTTTTGCTTGAACACCAAAAAAAATAGAGAGGAAGAGATATTGTGGTGACAATGGGTAGCCTTCATGAGTTGCATAAGACTAGCCCATTGGTACTTAGGGACTTTACACTTTGTAAGTGTTAAATTTTGTTGTAACACTCCCTACTTTGGCAAAGACTAATACTGAATGACAAAGTCTCTTTATAAATGGAATTATTCAAAATCTATAATTGGCTTCCATTGATCATGCATAACATTCAAATAATACCTAGTAGGCAAATTGTTGGAAGGAGTAATATGCACTGTGCTATGATTATGTATCAAGAATGGTTATTTCTTCCTTATTGATTTATTTTTGTTTTATTCTTGAATTTGTTGTATGAAAACTTCTTATTCGTAAAAAACTTTTTTTTTAAGTATGACAAAATAAAACATGTTAATTGAGTTTAGCTCGAGTAATTGAGAGGAATGATTGTTATCATCCTTACTCAAGTTCACTTCTTATAAGTGACATGGTAAGCTTCTAACCAATATATTATTAGTATATTATTTGAATCAATAAAGTTAAAATTTATAACTATAAACATTTCAATGGTGGAGTGATGAAACTTGAACATAATCTTATCAAAACAATTTCAGCAACGGGTGATTAATAGAAAAATTGTATGCACACCAAACTTGTTTTTCATTACTAATACACACAATATAAATACATTTATGGATCTGTTGTCATATTCAACTTATTCTAAACCTGAACAAGTTTGTTGAGAGAATCTCTCAACAAAATCAAACAAACTCCAACTAATTACTAATGTAAGCATTATTTCCAATACCCTCCCTTAATGCTTACATTACACTCATTACAACATTGACTGGTCTTCCTCAGCACTTACACTCACTATGAACTTCTCAGTTTTCGCTCTTCTCTTCTTCACTCTCGAGCTTTCCATTTCATTCATTTAAAACATAAACGCCTCTGACCATCATTAATGAACTTGCAAGATCAACAATATTGACAAACTCGGCTCGTCGGGGCTTCCGCTATAACAGATGTCAAGTAATAAACCACTCTATGGACCTACCACCATCTGTCGGATATTTAGCTTTCGACTATCCGTCAGTTGCTCAGAAGGTGGTTTGGATATTGAATGTGTTCAAAAGTTGATCATACAAATTGACCTGTCTATCACACAAGGATCTCATAAAAAGTAACATGTAAAGGATGCTCTTGAAGCCCGAAGCACAACAAGACCCATCAATTTTATAACATGATGTAAACATAACCAAACTAGTGACCAACTTGTGGCAAGGTCGAGGCTTCCGCACACACCAGGTTAAGTAATGCTACCATGTTCTATAGTTGGTTCTACATCATTTAATCTCTGTACACTACACATTAAAACATCAAACCCAACAACTAGACACACGAACAAACTGCACACTCCATAAAAGAATGAATTTCAAACACAGATTTGTAGTCGTCATTCAACTGATTTCAGGATCGATTCAAATTCCCAAAACAACAGTTGTGAATGCAATGAACTATCCGTGTCTCCCAAACATTAACACATATTGCACGCAACATAAAATGAAACCTCTCATCGAACTTGTTCTTAGATTATTCAATAAATGGTTCTTTTAATTTGATTGCAGCCCAAATTTGAAAATAGCAATAGAAAATGGCCATTGACCTCATCTCATCTCACGCATGTCGTAGAACAAGTACTCAATGGATGGAAATGACTCTAGCTGCAGTGGTGCCTGATAGAGGACGCGATTGCGAAGGAAATGTCACTTGAGATGGGCAGCGACTCAAATAATGTGGTAGTTTTCTTTTACGTAGTGATCCGGTCAATAACAAATTCTAACAACAATACCTAGGTGTCCTCAACACAATGATGCCTCCTCTCTGGGATTCTAGATCAACGGCTCAACTTATCTGCTCAATCCACGGGAAAGGGATCCACAATGTTAAGATCGCACGACGGCTCCCACAAATCTGTGCAATCACTCAAACAACCCAGATGAAAAACTCACTCACACATAAAACAATATATGAAAATCAAATGCCTATGTACATAGGATTAAATCTCATATCTCTTTCATCTTCTCGATCCCTCCAGTAAAGGAGTGAGGCTCAAATGAGCTCTAATACCATAATAGAAAAATTGTATGCACACTAAATTTGATTTTCATTATTAATACACACAATATAAACTTGATTTTCCAACTTATTCTGAACCTAGACACGTTTGTTGAGAAAATCTCTCAACAAACTCAAATAGACTTCAACTAATTACTCATATAAGCATTATTTCCAATAGTGATATAGTTAACGATGATTAAAACGCACGGACGGTGAATGGCAGATTGTGAATCTTTCTTTTGAATTTAAAGTACTGTCTTTAATGTCGAAAAAATGTTCTAATTCAACTGCCTTTTAATTTACAGTACTCCGGTTTTGAATCTTCAAGAAAGCTACTATTTTCACCTACCTTTGAATTTTATTATTCGAGTGTGGGCTAAGTTGTTCTCTAGCAGCTTTACATGATTGGTGTTTGTTGTCAAGGGAATGTGGGGTCGTTAAGTCTTTTGTTTAAATATATGTTTGTTTTGGGTTATCAACCATTTCCTGACGAAGTAGGTCACCTTAAAATTGTTCAGAGTCGCATAAAACAAAATTCAAGGTTAAAAGGTCGATTCTTGTAAATGGAAATAGAAAAATTAAAAAAGGTTTAATAGGGTAGTTGGTCAATTGTAAATGGAAATAATAAAATAAAATAAGAACATTTAATAAGGTAGTTAGTCAGTTGTAAATGAAAATAGTAAAATGAAAAAACGTTTCATAGGATAGTTGGTCGGTATAAAATTTAGATGTAAGTAAAAACAGTTCACTAAGGTAGTCGGTCAGTATAGAATTTAGTTCTCCTCTCTTATAGATTCAAATTCTGTGAGCTTTAGTTGGATCCCCGCTGCCCTGCATCATAGCCGGCAAGATGTGTCCGTGAAGCTGTTACAAGTAAAAAGAAATTCTGTAATAACTTGGCCTCAGCAATATTTACAGCTGTCAATTGGAGAAATAAAAAACAAAGATTCAAATTCTGTGATAACTTGGTCTCAGCAATATTTACAGCTGTCAATAAGGAAATAAAAAACAATAATAATTAAAAAATCTAGATGTACGAGGCTTACCTACCTAATGGTACCTCAGACATCACCGACGAACGCGCTCACTTGACACGAACCTGCTACCCAGTAATAAAAACAATTATAAACACATTATATATATATATGGTGATCTTTAACTGTTACACTAAATGATTTTTTTTTGTCTAAATTTAATGATATAAATTTGTACGAAATTACTATTTTTTGTTGTTTAAAATCCATTTTTAAATGTAAAAATAGAGTCAACATGCTGAAGAACATTGAGACATTACGAATTTTAAAAAATAATTACTCAAATCTACTGATCTAACCATTTCTAACTTGATTTCAAGCAAATATAATAAAAAAATAATGTAAAAATAATAATTTCCTAAAACATTTTAACTATGACTGTGGATCAAAAAGACATTTCTTAGAACATTGACTACGACTGTTGGGTCTTGAAATGAAATGGTGGTCTCGGTCATTGTCTCCCGTCATACTAAACGGAACCCGGTCCGTTTGTAGGATGACAAACAGCGCCGCACACCAAAGCTAAGAAATTAAGAGCTTCTGGACGGCGAATGCAAAGAATACCTCAAAACCCTCAGGAATGACATCTATTCAAAGATGACGGAAAGTTGCACACATATGATGTTTTAGTGGTTACAGTTATTCTCCTGTTATGTTCCCATAATGGTAACGGTGTTATATTCGTACAAAGAGATATATGTATGTGTTTAAGATAAAAATGCTCCAATCGATGTTACCAATCAATTGACAGGAAAACATCGACGGCCACCGAACAACAACCGAAAATGAAATACAGTGAATATATACATTTACAATTCAGTCACTTTGTTTTTTAGATGCTTTTTTTGTTAATTTTCTCTGGCGGAGAGTAATCACTGCATCGCATAGAAGATTCGAACCGTTGTTGCTTCTATCAAGTACGTTTCCACGCAATATGAATGCTTGTGAAGCAGCAACGCTCCTTTGCTATGGCTTTTTGTTCAGAGATGACCAAATCGACGGCCAAGTCCTTAACCGAAAAGAAACTGCGCGCTACTCTGCGAAACTATACATGCCGATTTTTCTTTTCAGTACTCGTCTGCCATTAGAGGAACGATCGGCGAAACAGACCAAAACGGAATCTGGAAAGGAGACAACCCGATACAAGCCTCAGGAGACATCTTGGGCCGTGGTCATATGGCAGAGCCTGCTAGGACGGGGCTGGAAAGATGTTCTCCTTCGCATGTGGTGGCTGGAGGGGCGTATGAGAGCCGCGAGGGCTCTTCTCACCCATTCTCCTTCCACACCGCCGATTCTTACCAGCGAATTTGTCATGGCTGACCTCCTCGCATTCAGCTGAGAATGCGTAGTAGAAGCAAGGGAATTATTAGTATTTCTATGAAGACTGCAACGGAACGAACCTGGATGATTCGTGGGCGAACACATGCAAGTCTTTCTAGGCGGAGCACAGGGAATAGGCTTCATGGTGGAAGTGCCTTTCGGTGAAATTGGACGACCTGAGGATCGAACCTGCGACGCGGATTTGTCCAGGCCGAAATTGATAGAAGACGAAGCCGCGGCAAAAGTAGAAGAAGAGCCGCCGCTCAAGCTTGACCGAGTAGGCGAAAGCGAAGGAAGGGCAGCAAAGTTGGAAGCGGAGGAAGATGAAGGCGAACTGAAATGGCGTGTGGGAGAGTGGAATCTCGGAAGGGCAAAGGTGAGGGGCAGCACAGAGGCGCTGCTAGATCTGCTTCTTGAATCCATTTTTCTATCAGGGAGGGTTTGCTAGCGAGATGGGCAAACCGAGTAGACCGGACGTCCTTGATTTATACAATACAATTTACCCCGAGTTGTCACTTTTACGCCAACAGGTTTTACCCGACCTTCCCACTTTCGCGAAACCGTTGATTAATGAATCCATGGTGTTTCTGTGACTCTGGAGTCGGTACCGCATATTGAGAAAAAGGGAAGGTGGTCCCTCCACTTTTGGGAAAAAGCGGTCATACTTCAAACTTTCTCCGCTGGACGCATTCTTAGTCATTGAGAAAGAAGATGATAACATATTCCAGAGGAGGTCCCACCACGGGATAAGGGTAGGACATTTCTTCGATACTTTTCCAGAACTTGAACACGTGTTGATATGCTACCTGCTATGCGCTACTTTTTTCTAGAGAACGAGAAGAGAATAAAACAAAGTTATGGCCCTTCCTTTGTTTCCAAGTAATCGGGGGACCCCCATGTTACAACTTCTAACAGTTCGCCAAGTGGTTGTGTGGAATATACGCGTAAACGAGGGAGTGGCTTCCCATCTATGGAGTTGTTTGAATCATTGTTATTGCGTGTTGGGTTATTACTTCATTTACTACTTGTGAAACTCTTGATTACGACTTATATTAGCTCGCTCTTTCCATCCAAGGATAAGAAATTATTCATTTATGTTAATCCTTGAAATTAAATATAAGAAGATGAAACGAAAGTTCTCTTTGCCTTGTGATGGAAGGAAAGAGAAGAAGATGATATTTTTGTCCTATACGAAAAATCAATCAACACCATCTATTCCACGTGTTATCCTTTTGAGGTGAGAAGGACATATTTTTATTTTTTATCATAATTTTGTCAATATGCGTAATATACCTCTTTGTAAGATGAAAAGTCCTCTTTCTAAATTGTTACTGATAGATTAAAGGGTACGTGATGGCACAGGTGTCTCGTTCTTGGACGACTAAGGCGGACAGTGTGCCACATTGGGGGATCCAATTGTGGATGCCATCGGTTAGGTGTGCAGTGCGCGGAAGATGTCATGAAGATGCCATGATCTCCTACCATTTGGGTTCCCATTCTGTATGAACCCGTCTTCTCATTGGGTTAGTTATAGATTCAATACAACCGCCTCCTCCATTGTCAGATCTAGAAATTACAATGCTCGATCAAGTTGATCGGGCTTTGATGCTAGGTAAACTATACAAGAAACTTAGCAATTGTATTTGAGAACTAATGGTCATTTATCTCATTCATTATCTCATCTCTAGAAGTGGAATCTTCTCTTATTTCTCCACTATATATACACTGGGTAGATGAATCAACATAATTGCAAAGCATAGTTATCAAATTCGATCGAATTGAACTAAAGAATTCGAAAATTTGACACTTCGATTCGGTTTGACCGATAATACGTTAAATTCGATTCAATACGGGCAATCAGATTGAATGGATCGTCGTAGGCTTCTTCATGGTTGCTAGGAGATTGCGATCGTCTTAGGCTTCCACAATTTGACGAGTAAATAGCCAGAACCATGGAGCAAGAAGAGCCAATTCATTCGTGGAATAATCAACTCAGATTTTAAGTTATGGATTGAGCAATACGTATCGTTTGACACGGATAGATATAGATTAAAGTAGATAAGTCAAATATCTCAATGATCGATGCTAAAAGATCGTAATGAGAGTCAAATATCCCTGAAAATGGTTGAAGTTGGAACCTCCCCGTAGGCACTTTGCCTGGTTGGGAAACAAGGTGTATGAAGAAAGGGAGAAATAGTTCAAGTCGTCCTCCATTTTCCTGAGAGAGGATTTTGTGGGCATTCGTTTTGACGCTAAATGAGCAACTCATGGTTCATAACTCACCGCCCAATTAGACTATCTATAACCAGTTAGTACATGTGTGTTACGATGAGTTGGTAGTCTGCAGCTCTGACAACCAGTTATTTCTTCTCTACTGCTGACTCTCTTGGCGGCGCATGCTTAGCCAACTTCGCTGGAATAACTGGCTAAAGGAATGGGCCACAATTGAATTGGCTACATTTTCATTAATAGGTCTCCTTTGGTCGGTTATAGGAGGGAAAGGATCTACTTGCTCAAGGCCACACAAAAAAAAATGAAGTTGTATCCTTTGTAAATGTCTTAAACTGCGAAATAAACAGAGGAAAAAGAGTTGAAAACAAATGAGAACTTTTTAAAATTTTGAAAAACTAACATATTTTAGTATTTGTAGGATGTATATTCCTGATTTTTTTTCGTATTGGATTTTAGGGAGTTGAATTCTTTTTGTATCAAATTGAATACAAATTCGAAGTTGGTAACTATGCTGCAAATAGTTTTCTATTCATTGCATCCTTAAAAGAATGACCCTTAGATGATGATAGTTTAAGCTTTTCTCCATCTCCTCCATGAAGATGAAGGTGAGGGATAACATGGAATCCTTTTCAATGTCGTAATCGAAGAGCATGCAATGATCATCCAACTACTTTTCATCATATAGAAGGCACTACTAACGTATCGAGATCTCCTCTTTGTTTTGTAATTTTAACTTAAGGGATGCCATTGATTCTAACATTTTTACCTGTAATGTAATGGTCTTACCCTCATATGACTTCCCCATAATCTAACCCCATAATCTAAAAGTTAGCCACAAACATTTCAATAACAAGCATTTCAACAAACACATGTTAAGCAAATACCGAGAATTTCAGAAAACACATGTCACGCAGTGATTTCAACATACCCATGCCAAGTGATCATTTCTACAAACACATGAGGATTAAACATGGCATGCATCCTCAAGTATTGGGAAACATTTACTACAAATAGAAAAAAATATGGCACACAAAGCTTATTCTTCCAATTAGGGGACCTGGTACAAGAAGCTCATCTCACCACAATTGCATTATTGAACTAACCTTGTTCCATATCATGGAAAAAAAATGTGCATTTCCTTATAAGGGTAACTATGCTGCAAATAGTTTTCTATTCATTGCATCCTTAAAATAATGACCCTTAGATGATGATGGTTTATGCTTTTCTCCATCTCCTCCATGAAGATGAAGGTGAGGGATAACATGGAATCCTTTTCAATGTCGTAATCAAAGAGCATACAATGATCATCCAACTACTTTCCATCATATAGAAGGCACTACTAACGTATCGAGATCACCTCTTTGTTTTGTAATTTTAACTTAAGGGATGCCACTGATTCTAACATTTTTACCTGTAATGTAATGGTCTTACCCTCATATGACTTCCCCATAATCTAAAAGTTAGCCACAAATATTTCAATAACAAGCATTTCAACAAACACATGTTAAGCAAATAACGAGAATTTCAGAAAACACATGTCACGCAGTGATTTCAACATACCCATGCCAAGTGATCATTTCTACAAACACATGAGGATTAAACATGGCATGCATTCTCAAGTATTGGGAAACATTTACTACAAATAGAAAAAAATATGGCACACAACGCTTATTCTTCCAATTAGGGGACCTGGTACAAGAAGCTCATCTCACCACAATTGCATTATTGAACTAACCTTGTTCCATATCATGGAAAAAAATGTGCCTTTCCCTATAAGGGTAAGTGCCCCCCAAATAGAACTTATACAACCTGGTCTTGTGAAATCTTTGTAAAATCATCAAGCTTGGTCTTTTGTGTACATATTTGCATAGTTTGGAATTATGCCTACAAAAGCTTGGTCTTCTTGCTCGCATATTCAAAGAGTCGACTCAGAAAGTGGGTTGGAAAGATAGGGTTTCAAGGATTGTCATTATTCTCTCACATCAAACAAATTTGCCAAAATAGTATATACTAGCACAACTGCTAATTCGACTGGTGAAGGTTGATAGGTATCGACTCTTTTTAATTAATTAAATCGCCAAACCACTTCACAGAGTAATGGGTAAAAAACTTGCACAGAAAAATAAAATAAAAGAACCACACGCAGTTAAACTCCGCGTAGTAAATAACCGACATAGTCAAAACCACGGGCAAAGGAAAATTCCACAACGCAGTAAATAATTGACGCAATGAAAACCAAGTGCAGAATCTGAGTGGTTATTATCAAGTTAATTTTACTAATGAACCTCAATAATGATTAACGACCATGTTTTGACATGCGAGGAAGATAATCCATAAAATTTTAACCCTCAATTTCTTGTGACGACGAAGAATATTCTAGGCATATTGAATCGTGTCCATAAAAACCATCTTTGTGATTAAAAGACCATTAAATCTGATGAATGCCAATAGGTATATGCCTATCAGTGTAACAAGAGCGACAACGAAACATTTCCCAAAGCATTTAGTTAACCGTGTACAAGAAAGTTAAGATTTCATGTATTAATGTTTATAAGTTATATAAGAAAATGAATATACATTGTGTTTTTGGAAAGGAAAGGTTGAATATAAGAAATAATCGACAACAACCCTTTTTTATGTTCTTTGAGGAACTTAGGCGCTTGAACAAAGTGAGTAAGGATGTGGGGGTAGGCAAACTTCTTTATATCTTTTCCAAAGAGGCTTGTTTTGAATAAGAAGTAGGTAAACAAATATGAAATTAATGAAGGGAATATAACATTTGTTCATTTACAAATAATTTTGTTAAGAAAATATGGAATTATATACATGTATCATAATAATTCCTTCCATGTTGGAATGGGTTCACTTGCAAGAACGATAAATTACATAAATACTCATAGAGAAATAACTCATTATAATGGCCTAATTTTAGTAGATTAATGGTAAATAATATTTAATTATATCATAGGTTAATTATTATTATGTATCATAAATGTTGGAGATGGTCGATCTTGTTCCATTTGGCATGTCGGTGTAACTTTTATTCAGAATAAGGATTTGAGGGGGAGGATGAAGTGTTGTAACTAAGGAATGTTTTACTAAATGATGCAAACGCGCCACCCAGGACACGTCCGCTCCCACCAGGACCTTCTTTTCCTTCGGCCCGAAGAGTTGAAACACTCTTCAAATCCCTTATCGGGAATTTTCTACACCCACAAAACTCACCTTATGATCTTCCTTTGCCCTATCGAAAAATCGGACCTCGCGTGATCGCGAGTCTTGCACTCACAGGTTCGGGTCTCCCAAATCCCCGAAACCCGATGAGTATCCTCCCATGGTTTCCTTGCTCCTATCGAGAAATCCCCGTCGAGAAATAAGCACTTACGAGGTCGTGAATCACTCACCTCATGGATCCCCGATTCCCGATCTCCGATGGCACCTCTGCACCCATTAGTTCCTCCGGCTAACTCCTTTTCACATGTGACCTACTGGTCCACAAGACCACGGTCCTTTCCCCCTATCGGAGTTTTGGAGTTCGCAAATTTGAAATGCGTAGAACTCACACCCTCGAGTTCTTCGATTCTCCGATTTTCGACGCCACCTGGTGTTAGCTTCAGCAAGGGTGGACCTTCCGACACCTGTCCTCCACTACGGCCCTTAACCTTATCGGGAAATCGTGAATCGCGATTTCAATACGTAAGAGTTCTACGTCCTCAGAAACCTCGATTTTCCGATGAACTGAACTCTGATGGTTCCCTGGCTCCTTGACACGTGTTATGCCAGGATCAACGGCTGAGATCCTTTCTCGGGATTTCGAGAACCACAAGGTCTCGATTCTCTGCCTGAACAAAACCCCGATGACTCAAATATCCCGATGACTCCTCCTCTGCACACTAGGGATTAAATCCGGCACAACTTTCCCGTGATCTAACGGTTGACGGGAAAACAACCACTGATCCAACGGTGCACCGACCTTTTAAGCTCGGCTCGGGTGTCTTCGTAACCTCCTTGCACCTCCGCAAGATCCAACAGCTGACGGGTTTTATCAATCTCCCCTGTAGATTCTGACCGTTGATTTCCTTTCCCTTTGGTGATTTCCTGGCACGAAAATCTCCTGTGCAACCCTTCAATAATTCTGAAGGCCTCTCTTCCTCCTGAGCTTCTTTACGCTTCTCGGTCTCTCAGAAAAGAGATCTCTTTGTGCGCACTCCTTGCGGCAACCTTGCAAACATTTCAAGTGTTCGAGCTTCTTTTGACTCTGCGCACTTCTTGCAATAGCAGTCTTCAACCTCCTTGCTCAGATTCACGACTGAGACTTCCTCTTCAGCCTGCGTACTCCCTACACGGCTCCAACAACCCCAAATCCACTTCTGGGTGAATGAGAACAAGAGTTAAACTACTGAGACTTCATCAACGCACTCCTTGCAGATGAATTCAACTGCACACCTTGCAGGAATCTCTTGGCTCGGATAGAGAAACAGTTGAAACTCATTCCATCTCCCCTTCAAACTTCAGGTTAAACCATGAAATCACATGCACAACATATACAAAGAAAATGCATATCAAGAAGCAAACATTCATGAGCACACAAACAATATACACAGAGAAACAACACCAGCCATGAGTTTGAATCAGAACTTTCTTCTATTAATTCAAATGCTTGTACATGGGTGTTCTTCATACAATATTCTCTGCTTGCTCTTCTCTTCTCCTGAATGCTTCTATTTCTTACAATGATACAATGAGGGTGTCTATATCCGTTTTCCCTCTCGAACTCTAAAACTGTCTAATCTAGAATAAAAATCCTACCTACCTGCATTAACTAGATTAAATGCCTCCTATCTACTTCAGACAAGGGCGTATGGCTCGAGGTCTGATACAACATACAAAAGGCGCTCCTTCATAAATGTTTCCTTGAAGGTTTGGCGCTTCATTAAAGACTTGCGCTACAATCCCAAAGAACTTCAAAATTTGGGTTTGTTTATCCAGCTGATCTCCGCTTGATGTGTTGGCTCACTTGATGAGTTGGCGATGCTCCTGCATCATACTCCTTGGCTTACAAAATTTTCATGGGCTCCTGTCCATGAGCTCCTGCACGGTCTGTCCATGCTTTTGAATCACTGCTTCCGTCTCCCAGCTAGCATCTTCCACTGGATGGTTCTTCCATTTGACCAGATACTCGAAGTATTGCTTCCGCCTGGTCTTTTTGTTCACCCGCTTATCAAGTATGCGCTCCATCTGTGGCTTTTCTGCAATCGACATCTGCTTCTGCCACTGGATTCCTGGCTGTTCATCATTTCCATCTCCTGCTTCTTCAGCCTTATATGGATATAAGTCTGAGACATTGAATGTCGGAGATATTCTGATCTCATCTGGCAACTCAATTTCATAAGCGTTTTCTCCCAATTTCTTTAGGACTCTGCATGGCCCAATTTTCTTCATTTTCAGCTTGTTATATGTTCCCCTTGGGAACCTTTCCTTCCTCAGATGTGCCAGTACTAAATCACCAACCTCGAACTGAATTTGTCTCCGGTGCTGATCCGCTCTGCGCTTATATTCTTGGTTTGATTCCAGCAATCTCTCCTTCACCCTGCTGTGAAGTTCTTCCATCGCCTCTGCGAATTCTTTAGTGCTTGCGCTCTTAGTCATTATCTGCTCTGAATCCCTCAATTCATAAACTCCTCTTGGTTGCCTACCATATACAATCTCAAATAGACTTTTTCCTATGCTCCTGTTCACTGAGTCATTGTATGTGAACTCTGCCTGTGGCAACACATTGTCCCAGCTACTGTGGTGCTATGTCACCAAGCTTCTTAATAAATCTCCCAAGCTTCTATTTACCACCTCTGTTTGTCCATCTGTCTGAGGATGATAGGAATAACTAAACATCAAGTTAGTTCCCATCTTCTTCCACAGTGTCCTCCAGAAATGCCCTATGAATTTTGTGTCCCTATCCGATACCATGCTTCTGGGTAACCCGTGAAGTCGAATGACCTCCTTGAAGAACAAATTTGCGATATGAGTCGCATCGCTGGTCTTTTGGCATGGAATAAAATGTGTCATCTTTGAAAACTTGTCAACCACCACAAAGATCGAATCATGTCCTCTTTGCGTCCTAGGCAATCCCAATATGAAATCCATGTTGATTTCATCCCACGGCCTCTCGGGTATGGGTAATGATTGATAGAATCCCGCATTCTGCTTCCTGCTCTTTGAATGCTGACAAATTCTACATTTGTCAACAAACTTCTTGACCTCCGACCACATTCCTAGCCAAAAGTATGCTTCGCTCAGCTTCGCAAATGTCTTATCGTGGCCAAAATGACCTGCCAATCCACCACTGTGCTTCTATTTTAGCAGATTCTCCCTCATGGAGCAATTTGGAATGCATAACTGATTTCCTCTGAACAACAGTCCATTTTGGATCATGTAATATATCCATGGGCTTCTGTCTCTGAGAACTGGATTCTTAGCTGCTTCATATGCCTCTGCAAAATCTGCATCACCTGCATACATGTCCCTAAGATTTTCAAAACCCAATGTTTTGACTCGGAACTCCTGCAGCAACAAACACTTCATGCTCAAAGCATCAGCTACTTTGTTAGCAGTACCCGAAATGTGTTTAATTACAAATGTAAAATTCTGCATATACTCTACCCATTTAGCATGTTTCTGATTCAACTTCTCCTGTTGAGTCACAAACTGTAATGCATGATTATCACTATACAGAACAAATTCTTTCGGAATCAAATAGTGCCTCCACTTCTTCAACGCTTGTATGATAGCATAAAATTCTTTGTCATACGTGGAGTACTTTACTTTTGCCTCATCCAGCTTCTCGTTGAAATATGAAATTGGTCTGTCCTCCTGGCTCAAGACCGCTCCTATGGCAAAGCCACTTGCATCACATTTCACCTGGAACACTTTCGTAAAATCCGGCAACCCCAAAACCGGTTGTTCTGTGATCTTTCGCTTCAACAGATTGAATCTCTTCTCTGCCTCTTCAGTCCAATGAAAAGATTTATGTCTTTTCTTGATAGTATCCATCATTGCTGCACTAATTCCACTGAAATTCCTAATGAATTTTCGGTAGAAACTAGCCAATCCATGAAAACTTCTCACCTCAAAAATATTTCTCGGTGATGGCCAATTTTTAATTACCTCCACTTTACTTGGATCCATCTTCAATTCATTTTCCGATATGACAAACCCCAAGTAAATGAGTTATGTCTTCATAAATGAAGATTTCCTCATATTGATCAACAGCTTCTCTTGCTATAGATTCTTCATTACTGCAGCTAAATGCTTCAGATGTTCTTCTTTCGTTTTGCTAAAAATCAATATGTCATCTAAATAAACAATGACAAACTTACCAATGAATTCCTTCAACACTTCATTCATCAACCTCATGAAGGTACTCGGTGCATTCGTCAAGCCAAACGGCATGACTAGCCATTCATACAACCCTTCGTTGGTTTTGAAGGTTGTCTTCCACTCATCGCCTTCTCTCATGCGAATCTGATGGTATCCGCTTTTCAAATCAACCTTTGAAAAAAAATTTGCTCCACTTAAACAGTCCATCAAGTCATCCATCCGTGGCAATGGAAACCTGTACCTGATGGTTATCTTGTTAATGGCTCTGGAATCAGTGCACATTCTCCAACCTCCATCTTTCTTTGGACTCAGTACCGTTGGGACGACACACAGACTTAAACTTTCCCTGATCAATCCTTTATCCAATAGTTCTTGCACCTACCTTTTAACTTCTTCGTTCTCCTGCGGCGTCAACTTGTACGCGGCTTTGTTTGGCAAACTGGCTCCTGGTATGAGGTCTATATGATGATTCACGCTCCTCACCGATGGTAACGAATGAGGTAATTCGTCCACCACTATATCAACGAACTCCTCCAGCAGTTCCTGAATTTCTTCCGACAAATCATCCATCCTTGTGTTGGTCAAGACAATTTTCGATTTCTTGACCACAAAGAATTGTGGATCTTCCTTCTTCTTTACTTCCGCCAGAAGTTCCTTCCCACTCATGAGAAGTACCTTGTTGTTCACTTCCGGTTTCACCTCCTTATCTTTTATCGGAAGTAACATATGTGTTCTCCCATTCTTTTCCAAAGTATACGTATTCATTTTCCCATCATGAATTACGTTCCTGTCATATTGCCATGGTCTGCCTAGCAATAAATGACATACATCCATAGGAATAGCATCACAGAGTATTTTATCATTATATCCTCCTATCTTGATGTCAACTAAGCACTGTTTAGTGACACTTACCTGATGTCCCTTCTGTAGCCATGAGACTTTGTATGGACTCGGGTGATCAGTTGTCTCCAGCTCCAACTTTTCCACCATCTCGGTTGAAACAAGATTGTTTGTGCTTCCACTGTCCACAATAACTTTGCACTTCCTATCTTTGGTTTTGCATGTGGTTCTGAAAAGTCTGCTTCTTTGAGCTACGTCCTCCACCTCCTTCTCGGGTGTTAAGAGAACCTTACGCATCATCAATGACCTTCCGTCTTCTGCGTCTTCTGCTTCAGCACCTCACCTCTGCGCCTCTGTGCCTCGGCGATGTGAGCTTCTCCTCCATCCTTCTTCCTATCTGGACAGTCAACTGCCTTGTGTCCATTCTTTCCACACGCAAAGCATGTGATGACTCCACCTCTGCCTCTTCCTCTACCTCTGGTACGAGGAAATGTGTTATTATCAATGTATCCTCTGCTCTGGTCTGTATACTGCCTTCGTTGTTCAGCGTGTTGGCCTCGCTGTGAACTTCCACCTCTTTCTGTTCTAGTCTAAGGCTTCTTCCAGTCGTCCTTAGATTTCTGGAACCTATCTTGGGCAATTGACTTACCCCTTGGTTGGCTCCTACCTCGGCCTCGCTGTGTTGTCTTACGGCTCAGCTTCTCTTCAGCTTTCAACGCCATTTGATACGCATCCTCCACCGTTCTGATGGTTGTCATACTCGTCTCATCCTGGATATCGTATCTCAAGCCATTCATATACCTGGCAACTTTTTCATCATTGCTTTCGTGATGACCTACCCTGATATTCAACCTGTAAAATTCCTCTGTATACTCTTTCACTGTCATCAGCTTCTGTCTCAGGTTCTGCATCCTCCTGAATAGAGAAATTTGATAGTCCCTAGGAATAAATTTTGCCTTCATCTTCGCAATCATTCGATCCCAGCTTTTAATCTTCTGCTTGCCTTGGTAGCGCCTGTCAGCTTGCAGTTCATCCCACCACAATGCTGCATGTCCTTTTAATCTTGTGACGGCATGTCTGACCTTCTTATCCTCTTCGATATCCTCATAATCGAAATAAGTGTCAAGAGCTCTAATCCAGTCTAGCAGCTCTTCTACATCCAGACTCCCTTCATAAGCTGGAATGTCCATCTTTGTTTTCGAACTCATCCGAGCGATAGCCTTAATTAAACGCTCAGTGGCTGCATCTTCCGCTGGGATTTCTTCTCCTTCATGTCCAGCACCACCTTCATCCTCGGATTCACTGATATCTCCTGCATCAACCTCTCGCCTTCGTGATGTCTCCATGTCCTCCATTCTGGCACGAAGATTTCGTATTTCTCTCTCCACATCCGGATTCTGTCCTTGGCTACTTCTTTCTCTGGACATTTCTCTTTCTCTGGACAATTCCCTTTCCTCCTCTGGATTGGGTGATTCTCTACCCCTTCTTCTTGGCGGCATGGTGAATTCTCTCTGTCCTCTGCTATAGAAAGCAAAGAAGCTTCTTTTTTCTAGGCTCTGATACCACTTGACGTGTGTATCAGAGGGATCTCTTATCTCCTCTTGCTTCTCTTGCCTGAAATATACAAACAAGTTCTAAGCTCTGATACCACTTGATGCAAACGCGCCAACCAGGACACGTCCGCTCCCACCAGGACCTTCTTTTCCTTCGGCCCGAAGAGCTGAAACACTCTTCAAATCCCTTATCGGGACTTTTCTACACCCACAGAACTCACCTTATGATCTCCCTTTGCCCTATCGGGAAATCGGACCTCGCGTAATCGCGAGTCTTGCACTCACAGTTTCGGGTCTCCCAAATCCCCGAAACCCGATGAGTATCCTCCCACGGTTTCCTTGCTCCTATCAGGAAATCCCCGTCGGGAAATCGACACTTACGAGGTCGTGAATAACTCACCTCATGGATCCCTGATTCCCGATCTCCGATGGCACCTCTACACCCCTTAGTTCCTCCGGATAACTCCTTTTCACATGTGACCTACTGGTCTACAAGACCACGGTCCTTTCCCCCTATTGGAGTTTCGGAGTTCGCAAATTTGAAATGCGTAGAACTCACACCCTCAAGTTCTTCGATTCTTCGATTTTCGATGCCACCTGGCATTAGCTTCAGCAAGGGTGGACCTTCCGACACCTGTCCTCCACTACGGCCCTTAACCCTATCGGGAAATCGTGAATCGCGATTTCAATATGCAAGAGTTCTATGTCCTCAGAAACCCCAATTTTTCGATGGTTTGGATCTTACTCGCTTTCATGATTTAGTGGGATCATCCTAACCTCCTCACCTTATCCTCTTCAACTTATAAAAGGAGAGGAGCTCTCATGGAGAAAGTTATCTTTTGAGCTTTTGATTTTGGAGCTTGAAGTGGGATTTGGCTTGGAATTGTTAGCTTGGTTAGAGTGGCTTTGAGATTTTCTTTGTCAAGGTAGATTGTGAGTAGATATCAGATCCATGGTTTCAGAATACTTGGAGCAAGAAGTGTGTGGGGAACGAAGGACAGTTGGAAGGGACCTTACGACATCAAGGCCATGGTTGTAATCTCTCTTTCACATTTAATATGATACAGTAATATGATTCTTTCCTATAAAGCTTGTTGTGTTTTATTGTATGATTCCTTGATCACATACATATGTTTATATTGAGTTTATGCTATTGCGATCACTTTGGTTGGTTGCGTTCTTTTGTAGGATTATCATTGTATGAGCATTGGAACAGAGCTAGGATGGCGATGACGAGAGGAAGCGACATTTAAATGGTATGTCACCTATCCCCCTTTAGTTAGTAAATTCAATATTTAAAACTTAAGGAAAGCGTCATGTTCTGGTGTGTTTTGTTCTAGATCTAGGTGGATCTAGGGAGATCTGTTAGTGTCTGCACCTACCGATTAGTCCGATAACAACTGGTAGGTTCCTCCACTTGATGAGTGATTTAGATTGTATAGACAATGAAATGAAAGGTGGTAATATGAATAGAAACACACACACAAAAATATTGCAGAGAGCACAATGATATAGTGAGAACCAAATTATATTAATAAATAAAATAGGAAAATACTATGAAGTGCAAAGCAATACAAACTAGCTAGAATGGTGGTAGCTTATCCCTGAAGAGAGTGGTCCTAGCTTCACTAATTCGCAAGATAAAAATTACAAGAGATTGAAATTTCCTTTTAACATATAGTACTACAACCTAAGAGTAAAAAAACCTTAAAGATCCAAAACCCTAACCTTAGAAAATGAAGTGGCTAAAATGAATGTAGGCACTGAGGAGTCTAGTTGATACGTCAACTTCCCAACATTGCAATTTATGAATACAAACCCCATTTGAGGTGCACAATAGCATGTTGGAAAGATCTCAATGAGAAGAGAAATTTTGGTCAATAATTAGACATGCCATGACAATTTTAATCCATCACAAGGCCAAAAAACATTGTTTAGGGCCTAAAAAATGTGTTGGAAGTTCAGGACCTGAAAATTGTAGAAATTTGTCAAGATGGGGAATCATTATGAGTTAGTGGAAGAGGTGGGTGGCCACCAATATCCCCCTGGATCAATCACCCCCCCTTATGAAACAATGGTCCCCATTGCGTCAAGTGCTTCCATAAGATGGGAAAACTTCTGATAAATCTAACTCCTAGTGAATAACTTGCCTTGGTGAAGAAGTTGTTATGCTTTAACAACCCGATAGAGTTATATGTTCTACTAGTGGGTGCCCTTCATCTTGGTGTCTATGTTTGTAGCTTACTTAATATAATCAAGGTTGAGTTTTGTAGGGGTCAAATTCTTAACCACCTCTGAGGTGTCCAATAGAGGTGGAAATATATAGTCAAAGCAACTCCATGTTAAATACTAGGTACAAGCTAAAGAAAGGGGGAATACTCAATTCAAAAGAATTCTCACCCACAACCTTTGTGATGGTGTAAGGCCCATATCTAAGTGGTCTGAGCTTCTTTTGGAGGCCTCCAAGGCACTCTTTCTGCAAATGCAACCACACCATATAGCCAACTTGAAACTTTTGTGAAACCTGATGCTGGTCATGTCGCTTCTTATACTTGGAATTGGCTTTCTGCAAGATATCATTAACATATTGTTGGATGTGTTGGATCCATCAACAAATTTGTCTATTGTATCAGCCTCGATCGGAGCATGGGAGGACTCTTTCTATGTAGATTCAATGGGTATAACTACATCAATGGGGGCCAATGGATGGAACCCCAAGCACATCTAAAAAGGGTTGTGGCCAGCAGGGATGTGGAGGGATTTTTTGTAGGTATGTTGAACATATGGAAGGCTCTCATCCCATGTATGTGAATTCTTGGAGTTGTACATGTGCAAGATATGCACAATCATCCTATTGACCACCTATGTTTTCTCATCTATTTGAGGGTGGAAAGTAGTCGGTTTGGTTAGCTTGGTGTCCATTAGATACCACGAGATAGACCATAAGGTACTGAGGAACATACTACCCCTATCTAAAATAATGGTTTGTGGTAGCCCAAAATGAACCCAAACACACTCAAAGAAGAGCTTAGCAGTGGCTTCTGTTGTGATACTCTTCTTGTACAGTGCCAAAATGACCATCTTAGAGAACTCATCGATAATTATAAAGACAGAATTGTTACCATGCTTGGTGGAGGGAAAACCTTACATGTAATCCTTGGATATTGACTCATAGGGATTGTATGTAGTAGGTAGAGAAGTGTACAACCCCTGCTTCTTAATAGCAGGTTTAGCGATGGCACAAATAATGCACGATCTGATATACCTGTTGGCTTCTTGTTGTAGTTTTGGTCAATAGAAATACTTCTGAAGTATTGCTACTATCTTCTCCACATTGAAGTGCCCTACCACCCAACTATAATGTACCTCCCAAGTTAGATTTGCATGCTATCTTGAAGAAACACAAAGATGGTTGAGATAGCACAAAAGTGCGTCCTAGAGGTGAAAGTTTGGAATTTGTTTACTATTTCCAGGCAAAAAAAATTCTCCCTCAATAGGGGATCATCGCTTGATCAAGGCCCCAATTAGAACTATACTCATTTGGTGCAGTGATGTCCACTAGTATGTGGGCTCAATTGCCACCATAAAGGATTTTGAAATTGACTATAAAGTCGATCTAATTAAATAATTAATCTAATCCTAAATCTAATTTAACATAATAAAATGAAACCTAACTAATCTTATGTCTATTTACCTATCCTGATTAGGAGCAATGATAAATATAATTGAAAGAAAGAAATATAATCCTTTCATTATTAGCAGGAAGAAGTTCACATACAAATTAATGAAAGAATAACATATACATTGCTATTAATTAGAAAGTGCATGAAATCGACCAATTAATTATCCATGGAAGACCTACTTTCAATGAGGAAGCAAACAAAATGACACTGCCAACAATTACATTTAAAAACATGAAATAAGTTTACGAACTTTCAAAAGGAACTACTACTAATATAACATATACTTGTAGAAATTTGAGAAAGAATTCATATAATCAACAAATATCTATTGTCTCGTAGTAACGTAATTCTCAAAACTCATGAATACATTCATCGGAAGTTTAAAGAGCCCAAAAATCCTCCATATGAGTTGGTTAAACAATAACTTTTACTCTCTTTTGCAATTGTGGTTGAGTAAAACCAGTCAAGCAAAACCCTTTACTCGCCTCTGCAAAATTATTGAGATATGGACATTATCGAGTGTTATCCAACATTTTCCAACCATGAGAGGATGGCCTTCATACTGTAATATATAGTTTTCAACTACAACACTGCAACCTCCAACTCCCTGTAGTATCCAACGTTTTCTAATCTTGATCGTGTGACTCCTTGCGATCTTTGGTAGGGTGAAAACCCTCTCTCCCCTCTACAATGTCAGACTATAAATGTTCAACACCACGATAGCATGGGTTGATTTTCCTTTCCACAACATTAGACCTGAACTTAAATCAATTGCATATCCAACACACATGAAGCAAAATCAACGGTTGACTTCCAATAACTTTGCTCCATACTGATTAGATGAACAAAATATGAAATTGAAATAAAGGTTTCCCTTTCCTATTACAAGTTGACCTTGGTGATCTCTTCTCTTTATCGAATGAGTGACATTCTCTTTGGAACCTCTATATTCCGTGATCTCACACTCCATTGCTATGATCTTGTTGGACGTTTTTCCAACTGCTTGTGATCTCGTGGAATTTATTTTTTGATTTTGTGCTCCTTTGTTTTTTTTACAATGAAGTGTGACATAAAGGGGTTGAATTAAAGTCAAACAAGAAGAGTTGCAGAGCAACAAGTCCCTTCCATTGCTGAACATAAAAGATATAGCTCTGCTACTCTTGCATTTGTATTTTTAGAAATGCCATTGATAAGTAGAAAAGACATAGTGTTTCTATCAAATGGGATTTGCTCAAGTGAACAACTGAGATTGTCTTTCAATCTTAAGAAATTGTATAATAGACTTCATGGCCACCTTTCTATTTTTCTACGTAACGATTCTCATAGTCATGGGTGTTAAGAGATCCCCCAGCATGTGCTAGTCTGTGGGCATCCAAGGGATTGCATGGTCCTTTGGGGGAATGATATTTTCCCTTGTTTATTGCACTACAGGCATCTCGGGTGGTCACATAAACCCTACAGTCACCTTTGGCCTATTCTTGGCCAGGAAGGTCTCTCTACCTCGCACTGTCTTCTACATGATATGCTAGTGCCTGGGAGCCATGTGTGGTGCTGGAGTGGTCAAGGGGATGCATAAAGGCATGTATGAAGTTGAAGAAGGAGGGGCCAATCTCGTTGGCCCATGGATACACTAAGGGAGATGGGTTGGGTGCTGAGATTGTGGGCACCTTTGTATTCGTCTACACTATTTTTTTTGCTACTGATGCGAAGAGAAGTGACAGGGATTCTCATGTCCTTGTGTTGGCTCCATTGGCTATTGGATTTGCAGTGTTTTTCGTTCATTTGGAAACCATTCCAATCACTGGAACATGCATCAAACCTGCTAGGGGCCTTGGGGTAGCCATCATTTATGACAGGAGCCATGCTTGGGATGACCAGTGGATTTTCTGGGTGGGAGCCTTGGTTGTGTAACTATATATCATCAACTCATCATCCTAGCCATACCCTTTAAATCTCGTAGTTAGTTTCTATTATCAGTCTCTTCTCCTTTGGGCTGTTAAGGTTAAAATAATAGAAATAATGTCTTTGTTGGGTTTCTA
The DNA here is from genome assembly GCA_009831015.1 of Picea engelmannii. Taxonomy (NCBI): domain Eukaryota; kingdom Viridiplantae; phylum Streptophyta; class Pinopsida; order Pinales; family Pinaceae; genus Picea; species Picea engelmannii. The sequence goes on along the minus strand of ML777935.1, from coordinate 676,009 downwards.
TAGTAGACTGTCATTAATTAATCCTGATAATGTTCTACTGTTGGAGGAGATATGCTAGAATATATGTTTTGTACACTGCTTTATGTAATGAATCATTTTATATGCTGGCTATTGCATTGGTTTTGAATATGCCATGGATTATGCTTATTTAATTACTAACCATGCACATATTACATACACTATTTGAGTTATGGTTCTCACAATTGGGCTCTTTATTTTTTTCTTTAGCCATGGATTCTACTAGTCTGGTTACTAACGATGTACATATTATGTACTCTATTTGGACGATGGCTCTCACAAGTGCACTGGGTTCTTTTATTTTTTCTTTTCAATAATGTTTCTTTTATTTTTTCTTTTTAATAATTCTTTGTTAGTGCATTGGTAGCATTTGGTTGCATCTGCACCTTGGGTGGCTTTGTTATTGCATTGATAGTATTTGGTTACATCTCCAACTTAGGTATGTGTTTAAAGTGTCACAGACTTAGGTAGATGTTTAAAGTTTCCAGTATTGTGGGCTCTTTTATTTTCAATTTATGTAAACCTGATATATTTTAAATGTTAATAAATTAAATTAAAAAATAAACTACTATGAATGGATCAAATAAATTTAATGGAAAATAATCAAATAATTTAATATGTTGAAAAAAAACACGTAGCATGCATGCACAGACTCTGGCACAGAATCCACACGTTACATAATCCATATAATGAGTGTCTTATATGTAGATTGCCTCTTCCAGACTGACTGTTTGTTTTGTTCAGGTGCTACCAATTTGAACTTGGGACCACCATTTCACTTACGACCCACTAATTTAACTAGGTGAAACCAACAAGAATTTGGATATGGAACATGGAGTGAGTGGAAGTAGACCGACTTGGTAGGGATTGGAGAAGCAAGGGTGGTAGCACGATACAGATTGTATAGAGGAAAGGCCAATATTAGTTTGAAAGCTAGTCTCTTTACTTCTCTTTATTACTTTTTTGGAGAAGTACAGTCCCTGTGGGCACAAAGAAGAACTTGACAATGGAAATTTCACAATCATGTAGGATCTAATCCCAATACAAATCTTTCCCCAGTTTAAGTGCATGCAACAAGTAAATTTGAATTGTCTGGGGTGATGTTAGACTGGATTCATGAGGGAATAGCCTGGTTTCCGCAAGCTGCAAAGTTGGAGAAGAAAACCTGGGAAGGGGGCATCTTGAAGGTCCATCGAAATTCTTTATCTTAAAATCCCAGTACAGTTTCCTGAAATGCTTGAATTTCCACAAACATCATGAATCTTAAATCATTCTTACTGTTAGAAAATATGTGCACACACAACACAGGTCAAAATTTCTGCCAGATTTCTCCTTCACTCTCAAAGTAAGTTTGGATGATTTGCGGTATCCAACTTACAATAAATTTCCTAAAGGCTAAGTTTGGAATAATTTCAATTTCTTATAATTCTGATTCAAAATTTAGTCCTTTTTTCAGAGAGTATATGCTTTAATGTTTAACTTGTGAGGATTATTCTGTGCATTTTTTCTTATTTAGAATCTGCAACAAGTGCTCTTAGATTTCGGTTTTGTGCTGGAAAACCACAAGGCTTGAGCAACTGCTAGCATTTATCGCTTACATGAGACAACATATCCAAAGGCAACAAAAGAGCCAAAGGCAAAGGACATGCAAGCACCACCTATTTCATAGCTTGTTATAGAGCCAACATCTCGCGTAGTGGCGTCCCTCTGCGATTGCATCATATATAAGATGAAATGAGGTTGAGCTAAGAACTAGGAAGAAATCAATAAAATCATCAAGACACAGATGGGAATGGGAGACATGGGTGGGAGGATTGGCGAAAAAAGGGTTTTGTGAGTGCACATTCCCAATGATTACATTATATACATGAATATCCAAACATAAACAAAATAAGCAAGGCACAATATCCTACCCCACACTAGTTCACTTCGACCATGACACCTTTGGTAAAACCACTTGAGGCATGTCTGTATCCTGTTAAGCCTCTTGGTACTAGTCCAAGAGGGGAAGTTGGTCCCCCCTAAAGGACTGGTGCGTCTGGCTACTAATTGATCATGTCGAACTGAATGTGGATGTAAGGGGGAAGGTTCCTCAGATAAGTATAATTCAGAGGGTGAAAGCAAACATCGGTCATAAGGGTAGTAAGTTCAAGGTTCCTCATAAAGATTCTACAAGAAAGGCTTGGTCGTAGGTAAAGGGTGGAAAGTAAAGTATCGTTCATAGGTTGATGGCATAGTTTCAGTTCTTAGTCATTGATATCATGACCAAACAAAAGTGGATCAGTATTGGTAAGAGTATTAGGAAGGGAGAAAGAGAAGGGAAGGTTATTGTTTTCAAATTTGGGGAAGGCGGACTGAATGGAAGGATTTATGCTCGTTGGCACCCACCCATCGTAGGAATCATGATTTATGGGTGTTTAAAGTGATCATAGGCTCCATCACCTGCAAAGACCACCAAAGGGACAGAGACAATCAATAGCCAAGCTATAAGGTACTTCAAAGCTTTGCATTGGGTTATTTTTCCTATTTTAGTTATATTCGTGACTATGTTCTATGTGATATAAAAAATTGCAGGGAAAATTGCACAGACAAAGGTCTCACCATTGTGGAACTACACCATGAAACCTTTGTTTGTTGAGAATACTACCTGCACATATGGTGGTAAGTTTATTGTGGAAAAATATGTATCAGGCTAAACTATTGTATGAAGATTCAATTTAATGTATGAAAAGTTGCAGGAAATATAATCCACTTTGTTGCAGAGAATATACCTCGTAAGGAAAAATACTCCACCTTGAAACTTTTGGTTGCATACAATACTACTTGGATATTTGGTTCCAGAGAATATACATGGTAAAAAGAGCAAAACATGCACTTATGAAATTAAAAGTGTTGTAAATTGTGAGTTATTGATGGTGAAAGGATAAAGTCTTTTTCATGTTGGCAGTGCAACACATGGGCACCATGCCAAGAGCCAAACAAAGGAAACTAAGGAAACATGTCACAAGGTACAGAGGCAACGTGTCACAAGGTGGCAACTAGGCATTCTATTAAACATTGGAGAAAGCTTTAATATTCAGAAAATGGCAAGGTTTACATTTAATGTTGGGAAGTAATGCTAGATTTAGTTCTAGCATTACTTGAACTAGACAAAATTAATCATCAAATATGCACTTTAAACTACTTTTAACCTAAGATATGGTTTGGTTGTGCCTCAGGAAGAGGCCAAATAAGACCTCAAACTAAAAAGTTAGGGTAAAAATTAAAATGTGAACTGCAAAATTTTATGGATCACTCAAAACTTAGGTTAAAATTGATAATTTGTATTAGTTTACGTGCAACTATTGAAAAATCTATTACTAATAGTCCCTCGCCCGAAGGGCAGGGACTAACAAGATTAAAAGTCGACTTTGGAGAAATGACTATATTAAAATGTTTAATTTTTATAACTTTACGTTGATAAAAAATAAAAAAGTTTCATGAATCATGGAAACTAAAATTCTACAAGTAAATGATCAATTATAAGATAGTGCAAAAGTTTTGAATAATTGCAAAGAAACTCCAAAAAATTTAAAAGCTCATAATCAAATTTTAAATTTCATAAATGGTTAAAAAAACATATTTAACTATAGTAAACGAGGATTAATTCATTATTTTGGAAATTAAAGTTACTTTCTCGAGGATTAATTCATTATTTTGGAAATTAAAATATTGTAGGTTGATATTTAATCAACTTGTAATTATAATCAAACTAATAATAATAAAAGAACCCACGAAACTCTCTTTCACTAGGTATCATGTTTTATGTAAATATTTGTAGTTTCAAAGTTTTTTTCACAAGTATTAAAATATAGAATTTTGTTCCATATTCATATTGGTGTAATTGTGTATTGGAGTATGGATCAAAATAATGAAATTAAAAGTCTATTCAAATTTCAACAAAGTACATTATTTTGTAGTTCCAAAAACTTTTAATTGTGAGTTTAGATCATTTACAAAATCATTAAATTTGTTGATTATTTGGGTTGGTTGTCATTGATGTCAACCCTTGAAGAAAGTCTAGTAGCAAATTCCGGTAGCACAAAGGTTTGGGTAATGGACCCAAGTTTGTTTGATGGATAATGGTATGTGTTTTGATATATTTGTAGGTAAGACTATTCTAGATGGATAGTACATGTCATGCAAATTCCGGTAGCACAAAGGTTTGGGTAATGGACCCAAGTTTGTTTGATGGATAATGGTATGTGTTTTGATATATTTGTAGGTAAGACTATTCTAGATGGATAGTACATGTCATGCCATTTATGGTGGTATGTGGAACATCACATGACTTCTCACGGTTAGAGAGTTATGGCCATGTGAATTTAGAGAACCCTCATGAGTCATCTAGAAGCCCCAAAAAGTCAAAGTAGTCAAAGTGGTTGCAAAGAAGAAATTATTTAAATAATAAAGTGAAGTGATGAGTGTACTATAAGTCAAAGTGGATACAAAAGAAATTATTTAAATAATAAAGTTAATGGAGAAATTACTAAGTGAACAAGTGATTAGAAGTGGGTTAACCCTAAAATATGGAAAGTGGTTTAAGATGGTTAGAAGGCAAATAATAAAGTGAAGTGATGAGTGTACTATAAGTCAAAGTGGATACAAAATAAATTATTTAAATAATAAAGTTAATGGAGAAATTACTAAGTGGACAAGTGGGTTAACCCTAAAATATGGAAAGTGATTTAAGATGGTTAGAAGACAAATAATAAAGTGAAGTGATGAATGTACTATAAGTCAAAGTAGATACAAAATAAATTATTTAAATAATAAAGTTAATGGAGAAATTACTAAGTGGACTAGTGGTTAGAAGTGGGTTAGCCCTAAAATAAGGAAAGTGGTTTAAGATGGTTACAAGGTAACCCCTTGAGGAAGCTACATAAAAGTATAAATAAGAGGCAAGGGTCTCTCATTTAATCACACTTGAGCATATTGAATATTTACAAGTGACTGAGGTAACCAAAGGATATATAAGGTGAATTTTAGAGGGAAGGTGAAGTAAAGAAGGCCAAAATTCAAGGGAGGATAAATTCTTTTGATGATGCTCTCTAATGTATGTTATATATAGGTTATCTCACCATTTTCGCAATAACATTTTTTCTAGAATGATTCATACCGTGAAATATGGAGACCATTGAGGAAACATAATCAAGTAGCTGTGATAAAAATTCCAGCTTGTGGGTCAATGTATTTTTGGAGTTACACTCCGTGTAAAATAGGGTTTGTGGCTAGTCCAGAAACTAGTCTAAAACATGTGTTTCGGGTAAAAATGTCATAACTTCTTCATAACAGATCCAAATTTAGTAAGACCAAATGTATTGGTTAGAGTACAGTGTGTAGTATTTTGTGTACCATTTTCAGATCCACACAACAAAATTCTGTGCGAGACATGCTCTACAAGTTCGCTCTCTAGAATAAGCCAAAATTCAACAAGGTATGCCATTTTTTCTATAACTCATTTTTTGAGAGGTTTAAAGTAGTGAAACCTGGAGGAATTGCATAAAATATACTAAAGAACATTGTGTACTATTTTCAGAGATTTATTCATTACATGTACATAGTTATGTTTATTTCAAGTTAGGGTTATTGACTAAAGTAAAGTTTGATGAAAATGCTAGTCTCTTGTTGTTAAAGTTAAGGAAGGTTTGCAGGTATGCGATCATATACACCAGGTCTATTACAGAGTTACAAATCAGATTTGGATGATGAAATTGATGAGGGATTTTGGTTGAGGTACATGTTGGGTACATGGTTGAGACAAGTAGTTGATGAATTGGCACATACATGAGGTGTATAGTTGATGATGTTGATACATCTTGATGAGTCATAGTTTATGTGTATTTGATGCATGATTTGTACATATTTGGTTCATGGTTGATGCACTCATTGATGGTACAGGTTGAGGTACAGGTTGGTGCATGGTTGATGCATTTTTTTATGGTACATGTTGATCACAGGTTATTGGTACAAGTTGTTACATGTTGTTTGGTGCAGGTTGATTGGTACAAGTTTACAACAATATATCTCACAGTGATAATGTGATAGTGGTTCCATCATTCTACTTATATTTCAGGGTGGTTGGACGAGGCAAAGATAGGTGGTTGTAGCCACCTTTCGGTTGTAGCCATAGAACATAGAGGGTTGTAGTCTCATTCTGGTTGTAGCCAGAGAATTGGGGAGTTGGAGCTTCCCACAGGTTGTAGCTTGAGAAACTAGGGGGTTGGAGCCTCCTTCCAGTTGCAGTTGGAAAACAAAGGAAGTTGGCGCTTCCAATGAATGTAATTCTTAAAGACATATAAGAAAAAACATTTTGTGGTTTTCTCCTGCTTTGGGTTTCCATGTAAAAACACTGGTGTACTGTGTATGTGTATGATTGTTCATTTCCTCTGAAATTATTGGATGATAATGCTACATTGATATAACACTTGCATTTTATGGTTAAAAAGGATTAAATTGCTCTATTACTGATTCACCCCCCCTCTCAGTAATCCAACAAAATTCACATAACTTTTTTAGAATTAATAAAGAAAATAAAGTCTCTATCCATTAATCGTGAAAGAAATATTGTAAATCCACACTGTTGTCAAAGAACACTTTTGTTCAAAAAATATAGGAGCTTAAAATGAAAATGATTTGATGAAGTTGCAAGTGTATAACATTGATAATACTAAAGATATAAAGAAGATATAAGTGTCAATGATAAACAATAATGCCCAATCATACAAACCAACAACTTAACCATGCCCATAAGAGGATCAAGAAACTTAATAAGTGCCCTCAACACAACATGCAATAATATGGTCTTCCTATCATGAAAAGCATATATGCCAAATAAAACACCAAAGTAAATGCTCCCAATAAAACTTATCAGTCGAGATTAACACTATGATCATTTATTCGAGAAGAGCAATACAATGCATGAATATGAAGTTCTCAAACTACTCAAATGTTACCATAATAAATCATTAATCCAACCTTAGGATATTCTTCAAAAGAACATGCAGAATAAAATATGTTGTCAATCAGTCATGGATAATGAATCAATCTAACAAAGGAAAAGGAAAATTTTCTCTCAAAGGATGAACCAACAAAGCAATCAAACCTGATCCAGGTGGATATTGGTGGCCACCCTCCTATTCCACTTGAACCCACACCATTGTTTCTTTCAGTTTTTCAGTTTCCTTAATTGTAGCACAATTTACTATTTTTAGCAGTTCTTCGAGTCCTGAACTTCCGGAGCTATTTTGAGGCCCTAAACGACATTTTTTCGGCATGAATTCTCTGGCGAATATGAGTCCATTTCGAACTTGATATTTGTTGTCAGCAATGTAGTCCTCGGACATATATTTCTAACGATGTATCATGTGCGTCAAACGGAGATAGTATGCCAAAGTTATGACCCCGGGAAATTGATGTACCAATTTACCCCAACGGGGCCCATATTCTGGCGTTTCATCTCCTAGGGTTAGGTTTTTGGATGTTTAGGGTTTTCCATTGTTTCTTAGTAATATATAGGCCTTCGAGCCTCATTGTAAGAGGCAGTTCAGAGGCCAGTAGCCGCCACATCTCTTCTCAGAGATAAGCTACCAGCGCCCTAGCTAGTTTATTTCCATTCTGTCTGCAAGCATTTTCAGTCATTTGTTATTAATGAAATGAAGTCTTATTTCTATTGCATCTCTGTGTTTATGTGTATTTTTGTATTTCATTGTGTTCCTACATAAATCCGGATCAGTGGTATCAAAGCGGTCTGCTCATTCTCGATCTTTCTTTGCATGTCCCCAACGAGGTCGGGGTATAAGGAGTTGGGGCTCGATTTGGTTGAACCTTTGCAAGATCAATCTCGCAAACCCCGACGACCACCCATGGGGGAAGAAAATAAATATGAGGGAGCAGGAGATCCTATCAAAATGTTGCTCGAGGAGGCCCTCGAGAAACAAAGGAACGCGATGATGAACAACTTTGCCCATATTCTTCAACGAATTCCCACTAGCGGCGCATCGACATCCAACAACCACTCCGGAGGCGCCACTCCTTTTAAGGTACAAGTAAACTTTGACATTCCCATATTTGAGGGCCAAATAGATGCAAATTCCGTAGATAGATGGTTGAATATGTTAGAAGGATATTTCTCGGTTCATGAATTTTTCGACCGAGAAAGGATTATTTTTGCACTCCTCAAAGCCACCCCCTATGTCAAGGACTGGTGGGAAACCTACTCAGAGCAATAGGGAGAGGGGGAACCCTCTCTGTTCTTGGCCACACCCACTTGGAATTCTTTCCGAGACGCCATCAAGGAACAATATTATCCCGTGGGGAGCTATGAGGACAAATACATACAATGGACTACGCTGCGGCAACAAAGGGACCAAGATGTGCATGAGATGACGAATCTGTTTC
>ML777935.1:555050-667502 GCA_009831015.1 Picea engelmannii | reverse complement strand
GATGTGCATGAGATGACGAATCTGTTTCATACCCTACGCACAAAGTTGGGTATCAAAGATTCAGAGAAACATTTGGTGTTAAAGTACCGCAGTTGTCTGCACAGATACATTCAGGAGGAAATGGATTTCCTCGACATCTCCTCGCTTGGTGTGGCGTACCGATATGCTGCCAAGATTGAGCAGAAGTTCAAACAGAAAAAGCGATACTTTGGGTCTGCGAATCAGAAGCAAGGGAAAGGTACCACAAAACCGCTGAACAAAGGACCAAGACATGGCGGAGCAGCCCAAGATAACCCGCTAAAGCCACAAGCAAAGAACAACACCACGAAGCCAAAAAAAGACACGGGGAAGTGGTGTGAGTTCCATAAGAGCTCCACTCACAACACAAGTGAGTGTTGGGCCAAGTAATCACTGGTAGCCGAGTTGAAGGCTTCTGAATCGGATGCATGCTCTGACTCTGAATCAGAACCCGACAAGGGGAATGACAGGGGGAAGCAGATTATCGATGCGGAGCCCAATGCCACCGTTGCCACCACGAAGATCTAGAAGGAGGAACTAGAAGATACAGAGGAGGTGGAGCGTCTCTTCCATTCCAAGATGTGGGTAAAGGGTTCCCCATTGCAGTTCATTGTCGACAGCGTGAGCCAGAAGAACCTCATCTTGGTAGAGGTCGTGAAGAAGCTAGGCTTTCCGACCACAACACACCCACAACCATACACCATCGGGTGGTTGCACCAAGGACGGGACCTCCACGTCAGCCAACAATGTCGCCTTCCCTACAACATCAAGCCCTTCACGGATGAGGTATTATGTGACATTGCTCCTCTTGATGTTTATGATGTATTATTAGGCCAACCGTACTTGTGGAAGCGACATGTTCTGTATGAGTCCAGGCCTCGTGCTATTATTATCACCTTGGGAAATAAGTTGTACATGATACCAAAGATAGCACCGCCTACCACCATCTCTTTTGTTGCTGCAAAACAATGCAGTAAGCTCATTTCCAAAACCAGGAAATTTGTTTTCCTAATGATCCGCCCTCAGGGAAAGAGGAAGACTGTGGCCATGACCTCCAAATAGGGCCCCACTGCATGAAAACAACAGATGGATAAGGTCATGGAGGAGTACGAGGACATCTTCACCTCCCCCGCAGGGGTGCCTCTACACTGCCAGGTCAAGCACCCCATCGATCTGACCCCGGGTGCATCGCTGCCCAATGGACCCATCTATCGGCACTCTGTTCTAGAGAATGACGAAATCAAGAGGCAGATTCAGGAGCTATTGCAAAAAGGTCACATCCGACCGAGTTCATCACCCTGTGGGAGCCCGATCGTGTTGGTGCAGAAGAAGGATGGGACTTGGAGACTTTGCATTGACTATCGGGCACTGAACAAGATCATTGTTCAGAATAGGTACCCGATCCCACAGATTGATGACCTTCTGAACCAACTCAAGGGGGCGAAATATTTCAGCAAGATTGACTTAAAGTCGGGGTATCACCAAGTACCAATTGAACCCTCTGATGTGTGGAAGACTGCCTTCAAATCCAAGGAGGGCCTTTTCGAATGGTTGGTCATGCCATTCGGGTTGACGAATTCCCCTGCAACCTTCATGAGGCTAATGGATGACATCCTACAGCCATTCACCAACTCATTTGTAGTGGTGTACTTGGATAACATTTTGATCTTCAGCCAGACTTGGGAAGAGCACCTCCACCACATCTGACAGGTCATCCAAACACTGCGACAACACAAGTTGTGTGCCAATTTGGAGAAATGCACTTTTGGCATGACCCAAGTTCAGTATCTGGGATACATTATTGATGAGTGGGGGGTGCATGTGGATCCAAGAAAGATCCAAGTCATTCGAGATTGGCCAGCCCCAACCACCCTAACAGAGCTCCTCAACTTTTTAGGTCTTGCCAATTTCTACCGTAGGTTTGTGTTGGGATTCTCTCATATCACTTGGCCCTTGAGTCAGGTCACCAAGGGAGGAGCTAAAGCAAAATTATTTTGGTCTGAATCTCAACAGAAGGCATTCGGGGAGTTGAAGCATCGCCTCTGCTCTGCACCATTGCTCACATTACCAGACTTGCAACAACCATTTGAGATCGAGACAGATGCCTCTGACTATGCCATTGGGGCAGTCCTTACTCAACATGGGCATCCAATGGCATATCACAGTGAGACACTTTCCGACACAGTCCGGAAGTATCCCACTTATGACAAAGAAATGTATTCCATTGTGCAGGCTTGTCGGCAATGGAAGCATTACATTTTGGGAAAGGAAGCGGTCATCCACACAGACCACCGACCCCTGCAGTTCATACAAACACAAGGGAAGTTGCAGAACGATCGCCATCAGAAGTGGTCCACATACCTGCAACAGTTTCATTTGAACATTAAGTACAAGAAAGGCAACACCAATAATGTTGCATACTGCCTCAGTCGACCACCCATCGTGGCGCTAACCACTGTGCTCAACTCTTGTTGGCACGAGACTTCCGATTGGCCGCTTCTCTACACAAGTGATCCAGAATTCGGCCACACATACAATACACTCTTGGAGGGTAAGCAAGTTCCCAATTTTCACCTGCAGGATGCCCTGCTTTTTCACCTGGGACACCTTTGTGTTCCTTCAAGCGAGTGTGCCAAGATGATTTGGGAGGCGCACTACAGTTGGGTCGCTGGGCATTTCGGAGTCGAGAAATCCATGGCAGTACTGCAAAAGTATTTCTATTGGTCGAACCTTTGACGGGATGTTGGGAAGTACATCAAGTCCTGCACTGCTTGCGCCATTGCCAAACCGACCATCAAGAAGCAAGGCCTCTATACTCCGCTTCCTACCCCAAGTCAACCTTGGGACTCCATCTCTATTGATTAAATGTCGGGCCTTCCTTCTACTAAGCATGGCAATGACTGTGTTTTTGTGGTCGTCGACCAATTCTCGAAGATGTCCATTATGATGGCCTGCAAGAAGAATATCATAGCAGAAGCCACTGCTAAACTCTTTTTTGAATGAGTGTGGGTACACTTTGGGATCCCACAGTCGATCATCTCAGATCGGGATAGCAGGTTCCTCAGTATATTTTGGTCCAACCTCTGGTTGATGCTGGACACCAAGCTCACTAAGTCCACAACTTTCCATCCGCAAACTGATGGCCAAACAAAGGTCGTCAACCGGATGATTGTACACATTCTGTGCATGTACAACTCAAAGCATCCACGCACATGGGATGAGGGCCTCCCCTATGTACAACACAGCTACAACCGGGCTCTCCATAGCTCAACCAGCCATAGCCCCTTTCAAGTGGGCTTGGGATTCCAGCCACTATGTCCCATTGACGTAGCCATGCCATTTGCGGCTACTCGGGCAGATTCAACCCATGTCCAGTCTGAGGATAACAAGGAAAACAACTTCATTGAGCGCATTCAGCAAATACGCCAACAAGTTCATGACATCTTGGATAGAGCCAATTCTAAATACAAGCAATGACATGATCAACATCGGGTGCCACACAACTTCCAAGTGGGCGACAAAGTGTGGCTACATTTGCAAAAGGAGCACCTCGCTGGACCCTATCGCAAGATTCACCCACTCTGATATGGGCCATACACCATCACCAAGGCTGTAGGGGACGATGCCTTTGAGCTCGGTATTCCACCATTCCTTGGTCTGCACCCAGTATTCAATGTGGACCACCTTCGGTCCTACTTTCCACCTCTACTAGACACATCTGACATGGAAGAACAACTCACACCAATAGAGTTAAACCCAGATTGCATGGAACAAGCCACAACTGATCGAATTATGGACACACAGATCAAGAACACCTGCTAACAGAGGATCCAACTATATCGAGTTGTCAAAGTAGGCCAACTGCTTCACCAGGGCAAGTGGCTCACCAGGGACCAAGTTCAGCAAAAGTTTCCTCATCTCATGGAGGAACTCAACGCAATGGGGACCATTGCTTCCTAAGGGGGGAGGACTGATCCAAGTGGATATTGGTGGCCACCCGCCTATTCCACTTGGACCCACACCATTTTTTCTTTCAGTTTTTCAGTTTCCTTAATTGTAGCACAATTTACTATTTTTAGCAGTTCTTCAGGTCCTGAACTTCCGAAGCTATTTTGAGGCCCTAAACGACGTTTTTTGGGCATGAATTCTTCGGCGAATATGAGTCCGTTTTGGACTTGATATTTGTTGTCAGCAATGTAGTCCTCAGTTAGATCTTTCTAACGATGTATCATGTGCGTCAAACGAAGATAGTATGCCAAAGTTACGACCCCGGGAAATTGATGTACCAATTTACCCCAACGGGGCCCATAATTCGGCGTTTCATCTCCTAGGGTTAGGTTTTTGGATGTTTAGGGTTTTCCATTGTTTCTTAGTAATATATAGGCCTTCGAGCCTCATTGTAAGAGGCAATTCAGAGGCCAGTAGCCGCCACATCTCTTCTCAGAGATAAGTTACCAGCGCCCTAGCTAGTTTATTTCCATTCTGTCTGTAAGTATTTTCAGTCATTTGCTATTAATGAAATGAAGTCTTATTTCGGTTGCATCTCTGTATTTATGTGTATTTCTGTATTTCATTGTGTTCCCACATAAATCTGGATCAAAACCTATGGAAATGAACATGAAAATAGTAATGAAAAGATATTAACCTTATTCGACCATAGGTCCTCAAACTGGAACCAAAAGTAGGGTTGGATAAAAATATAGGTAATGGTTTAAAAATTTAATGGGGGACCCTTTGTTTTTGCTAAAAATTAAGGGGAAACATTGAGGGCTCAACATTTACCTATTCCTAGTGTTTAATAGTAGCAAAAAAATCCAGGTTGTGGCTATATAATTGAGGCCACCCGAAGGTCTTATTCCCACAAGAATTAACAATTGTGGTTAGCACCACAACCGGGGGTCAACTGAGGTAGTCTGCAACATGGTTTTTTCTATCTTTATTGATTTGTAAACTGTCATGGATATTCCACTCGAATAGTTTGCCACAACAGATATGATAAATAAAATTGATTCACGGATCCTTATTTCCCACTTAGGGATGAGAATCTGATTCACTGAGGATGAGAGAGAGGCTACAACATGAAAAAACAAAATTTTCCAATATATTTCATAATTCTCTAAGATCAAATGTTGTTTGAGAGATCAAAGATGCATATACTCTGCACATATGGAAATGGATTTTATTGTTGTTTTCCTGGGAGGAATTGCTTCATCCTTAAAAATACTCTTATTTTGAGCCAACCATATTTTCAAACACAAATATTTAGAAAAATCCAACCACAAACATTTAAGTTCATGTTTTTGATGGAAGCTACGTCTGTAATTATTTTCCCAATTGATGAAAAAATCTATAACATTAATAGGTCAGTTTATAAGATGGAAGAGATCCCTGAGAGCTAGAGTCCAAGCCTCTTTAGAAAAACTACATTGGATGAATAAATGTTGTAAGGATTCCTCATTTTATCAGCATAAGGCGCACCTAGAAGGACCAAGAATGCCTCTCTTCCTTAGATTTTTAGTAGTGAGAACTTTACAATAGGCCAAGAGCCAAATAAAGGAGTTTAACTTAGGCATACCATTAGGGTGCCACATTGATTTGCACAACTTGGGACAAGGGAAGGAGGATACATTTTATCGGAGGAGCTTTAAGCCTTTACGAACAATGTACTAGGAGTGTCTTGAGCCCCTTTCATCTTTATCAGCCAAACAACGAGGTGCCCATCCATGAAGAGCATTCATGAAAGTCATGGTGAGAAGGTTTGGATGGGCGGGAAGTATCTCCAGATTTCACCCAGACCAACAACGAGATGCACCATCCCATTTGGAAATTTCCAACAACCTTGTTATATTGTTATTTAACATCCAATTGCTCATAAGGGTAAGATCAACATGTTGGGAGAGGCACTCTTGATCCAAAATGAAGTCATCCCATATTTTGATAAATTTACCATTCTCGGGAACCCAATTAAGATTATTGTTGATAATAGGTAGATCCAAGAGAATAAGATTGAATATTAAAGAGCCTTTATCCATTCTACGGGTATGTTCTATACAATGAAAATGAGAGCCAAGGAAATATTTTTTACAAATTACTTGCTTCCACCAAAGTGGCTTACGAGAGATGAGGCTCCAAATCAGCTTTGCCCCCATAGTTGTATTCATTAATTCACGATCATGAATTCCCAAGCCTCCCCGTATCATAGGATTTCTCCCTTGCTTCTAATTAACTAGATGGAAATTTGTCCTGTTGTGTTTACCCCCTTGCCAAATGAACTGTCTTATTTTTGCAAATATTTGGTTGATGATGCCTTTAGGAGCTAGTAGCACAAAAAATTGATATAGGGGAAGAGTGGAGAAGACAACATTGATAAGAACAATCCACCTTGCAAGATTAAGCCACTGAGATCCCTAATGATTCAATTTAGCATTGATTTCCCCCAGAATTTGGATCCAATCAAGAGATGTTGAGCATTTTAAGGAGATTGGGATGCCTAGATATTTGAAGGAAGACCAATTGCTAGCAATGGGGAATTCTAAGATGTGAGATATAGCTTGCAAAACATGGGCTTGGGTGTTCCACCCCAATATTTGGCACTTTCAATGATTCACCTCGCCCTTAGAAGCATCCAAAAAAGGGTCAAGGACTTGTTTGAATCGTAAAGCTATAATCCCCCCCCCCCCCCCCCTCCTCCAAGAGAAAGGTGTCATAAACGAATTGGGAGTGATTCATATTTTTGACTCCATGAACTATTTCGATGCCAGGAAGGTTGCAAGCGATCCATTTTGCTTCAAGTTTCTGACTAAGGGACTCCACCATGATAATATAGAGCAAATACGAGAGGGCGCAACCCTGTCGCAGAACCTGACTACTATAAAAAAATCAAATCGGGTGTCCATTTACAAGGGGGACAATCCAAGGACCTCCAATACAAGACTCAACTCATTTGATGAAGTCCATGTTGAAACCAAATTTTTTGAGCACAAGAAAAAGGAAGAAATGATTTACATGATGACAAGTGTTAGCTATATCAAGTTTTATCACCATACCTTTTTCCTTAAATGAGTAGCTTGAGTGGACGACCTGTTGAACAAGCATAATTTTATCTATTATTTTTATTTCTTGCATGAACCCTCCTTGATTAGGCGAAATCATTTTGGGAAGGAGTTTTTTGAGACGATGGGAGATGATTTCGGTTAGGATCTTGTAGAAGGAATTGCATTGCGAGATGGGCCTGAATCTAGAGAACAAGGAAGGATTGGATTCTTTAGAAACCAAGGCTACAAAAGAAGAGATAGGGTTTCCCCCTATCTTGAAGGATTTATGAGTGTAGTGCAACATTCTAATTAGATCATATTTTATTAAATCCAAAAAATGTCTGTAGAAGGAGATAGAAAAACCATGTGGACTAAGGGCTTTGACTTGTCCCAAGATCCACATAGCTGCAAAAGCCTCTGCCTCTTCTATAGGGTGATTCATAGTTCGATTATCTACTTCAGAAATTATAGTAGGAATGTGCTCAAGAAGAAAAACAAAATTACTGTGATGAATAAATCTTGTTCATACAAAAAACATCCAAAATAGAAAGGTTATAACACAATAATCCATTTGGGAATATAAAATATATTGTAAAGAATGTATGATTGATAGATTATTAGGTGTACAATGAGAGTGCTAAATAAATAGAGAATCTAAAGGCACATACGATGACCATACATGAAGGGATGTGTCCCTTAGACAATTAATAACTAATTATTATTATTACTTAATTTTATACATATTTTGTATGTTACATTGCCTTCCCCTTAAAAATGCTTTGTCCTCAAAGCATAATTACTGAAAGGATTCCCTTTAACTCTTGTTTTGTCTCACATTGTCTTCTCAAGATCCCTTGTGCTTGTAGTTGTGACACTCTATGAAACAAGATGACAAGATTTATGAATTTCCAAGTAAAATTGTTGCATCGATTGTGAATCGATCCAACAATTGTCGTAGTGTGGCAATTATTGGTACTCTCTACGATTGGCGGCAACAACTATACTTCAAGTCCCCTTCACATCGCGACAAAAATATTGCTTGACGAAAACAATATATAGTTCGACGAATGGGGTCGGTTCAACGAAAATAGGCAATAAGATGTTATATTTGGTCTTTTTTATTTCGTTCCATACATAACCCTAACCATAGATAGAACTTGTACCCCTTAATTTATTATTATTGCCTGATTTCTGGACAGAGGGTGACAATTCAAGTAGAACAAATATGCATGCGCACTTCGATGGACTGTGATGGCAACGAAGTATAGAAAATAATCACGACTTTGTCAACATAATGGAATGATGCTTTCTGAAATCGAATTTCCAGCAAAAATAAATAAATTTTTAATTTTTTTTTTCACTTTCTTGATTTTTGGCTTTCTTGGATTTGTAGCGGAATATTCTTTAACAAACTTCTGAGTTTTATATGGCCAAAGATCTGAATTGGTCAAAAACCCAAATGTAACACCCTATTTCCCCCAATTTGTAAAAATAACTATATTGGCCAAGAACTATGGCAAACTCAAAGATGTGAATGTTTGATTTGATGGACCTTTTTATAAAAGGTCGATGAATGTAAAATATGTTATGAATATGTGTTGCATGTCTGCTGGGAGGGGGATGTATTAAAAGAGACCACGATGAGTAAGGAGAGGTGGTGGAAAGGACCTGGAATGGTTGCGTTAACTTCCACCGGGCCAGTACCGTACTGGTTTTTACTTGGTCAAAGATCAAAGAAACTCTCTGACCTTGGAATGGATTTCCCGTCAGATTGGTAGGTGGGGAGGCTCCTCAAGAGTTAATGAGGGGATGGGGGTGAACTGCCCATCCGTAACAGCTCCCAGACCTGACCGCGGACGGGGAAATTCTCGCCACACACAATCTTTCATAGAAAAGGCAAGAGAGGAAGTGTGGTAAAGGGGGGGGGGGAGAAGAATGCACGCGACGAAGATCGCGGAAGAGAACCGAGAGAAACTCGAGAAATATAGGGAGTTCTGAACAGAGGAGGAGAGTAACCTTCGTCCTTGACTTCTGTTGAGCTGGAGGTAGGAGACTGAATCTCGAGCATCGTGGTCTAGCTCAGGGGTGGCTAGTGGTAAATCCGTTTGGAGTCACTGAGCTTACGGTTGGGTGGAAACGAGCACCCCCCTCAGCAGTCGCGTCACACCTGGTGTTTTTCTGATAAGTGTTTATATCTTGTATCTTGAATTGAATATCCTAGATGCATGCTCATGTTTGTACACTCATAAATGATTTATGTATAGAATCGTTTGCCTAGTGTTTTGATCGAAAATAATGGATGCATGCTTATACTTATATGACCATAATCAATTTATGTATAGAATGAATAAGTTCAGATTAAGAGTCTGTTCCTCTAAGATTTGTCCCATTTACTTGACTCATGTTATGCCCTGGTTTGATTTCCCGAAGGCACCTCCTTCCAAGAAGTTCCCTCATATTCCAGAGTCGGAGTGAGTTCCTTGAAAAAACTACCGTTTTAGTAAACCCACGAGTTTACTTCACCCCTGTCACAGAGTTCATAGCTCGGTGATTTAGGAAGGCTTTTCAGTCAAGTCACCAAGCCTAGGGATAATTACCCAAGAACCCGTTGAAGGATTATGTGATATGAGTCTGGGAACCTTGTACAAGAGAGAGTGGTTCCCTCAGGTTTTCGGCGTTTCGGCACCCGGGAAACCCAAGGGCAAGTTCCCTCGTATTCGCTAGTCGCGAAGTCCCGATATGTGAAACCCCGAATCTGTTTAGTGTGAATAGGATTTGACATTCGACATTTCGGCACTTGGGAAACCCAAGGGCAAGTTCCCTCGTATTCGCAAGTTGTGAAGTCTCGATATGCAAAACCCTGAATCAGTTTAGCGTTAATAGGATTTGACGTTCGACGTTTCGGCACTCGGGAAACCCAAGGGCAAGTTCCCTCGTATTCGCCAGTCGCGAAGTCCCGATATGCGAAACCCCGAATTGGTTTAGTGTGAATAGGATTTGACGTTCGACGTTTCGACACCTGGGAAACCCAAGGGCAAGTTCCCTCATATTCGCCAGTCGCGAAGTCCCGATATGCGAAACCCCGAATTGGTTTAGTGTGAATAGGATTTGACGTTCGGCGTTTCGGCACCCGAGAAACCCAAGGGAAAGTTCCCTCGTATTCGCTAGTCATGAAGTCCCGATATGCAAAACCCCGAATCAGTTTAGCGTGAATAGGATTTGGCATTTCGGCGTTTCGTCACTCGGGAAACCCAAGGGCGAGACCCCTCGTCTTCGCCAGTCACGAAGTCCCAATATGCGAAACCCTGAAGCGGTTTAAGCGTGAATGAGTTTTGGCGTTTCGGCACCCGGGAAACCCAAGGGCAAGTTCCCTCGTATTCGCCAGTCGCGAAGTCCTGATATGCGAAACCCCGACTCGGTTTAGCGTGAATAGAATTTGACGTTCGATGTTTCGACACCCAGGAAATCCAAGGGAAAGACCCCTCGTCTTCGCCAGTCGCGAAATCCCGGTATGCGAAACCCTGAATCGATTTTAAGCGTGAATGAGTTTCGGCATTTTGGTGCCCGAGAAACCCAAGGGCAAGGCCCCTTGCTTTCGCAAGTTACAAAATCCCGGTACGCGAAACCCCGATACGCTCTGTGAATGAGCCCTAGGTCTCTGGACAAGGTCTTGTGGTAGGGAGGAGGAGTCCCGAAAGAATCTGGACCACCCATTTGTAGGGATGCATGGCGAAGATCTAAGGCCACCGGGGTTCCGGACATCAGAGAAATAGGAGTTAATACCCCACCAAAATCCCGAAAGGTAGGAAGCCAGGATTTAATCCAGGCCATTGATCAAGTCGATAATCTGGACTGTAGATTCGGATGATACCGGGCTTCCGAGTCCCGTGGATTAAAAAAAGAAAGAAGGGACGCTTGCATCATGATTCCCCAAATCGCAAAACCCCGAAAAAATTTAGAGGAATAGCACCTAGTCATAGGATTGATTGTATGTCAAGCGACCCAAGGGAGGAGCTAAGGATCTGTTAGATCCTTTCGAGTTTCGACATTTCGAAAGGCAGGGAACAGGGGAACGCTTGCATCGCGATTCCATGTATAGCGAAAGCCAGAAGCGCCTTTTTGGTAAGGCCCATGGTCATAGCCAACGATCACATGGGGGAGGATATGGGAAGGGAGGGTCTGGGCTAAGCCCCATAGAAATTCAGGGATTCTGTTCCTCGAAGAAAAGACATAAAGAAAAAGAAATTCTTAGTTGTCGTAGTGGGTGTGTGTCAAATTGGTATCAGAGCATGGTTACAACACTTGGCCTACTTGGGCTCATGGACGAGTTGTGTAGAAACTCCATCTGAAGTACTCTTAAAAGGAGTAACCCTCTACCTTAACCCCCTTTATCAAAAGCCGAAGTTAAGAATGAAATTTTCCTATTGTGTGTATGCATTTGAAAAATATGAATTATGCACTGATTGTGAATGGATATAATGTTTACTAACAAGTGTTTTTCCTGCACAACAAGTGGACGATCAACCGCGGGAAACTGCAGACGCATAGAATGGTGACGCACCACGAAGTGGGGGATGGCTCCCACAGTAGAGACGAAGATTCTGACAAAAGGAAAGCGGTAGAGACCCCTCCAGATCTAGCTGAGACTGTGAGAAGCCTCATGGTCGAACTACAGAGCTGCAAGGGCGACAACGAGAGGTTGATAAAAGAGCAAGAGAAGCAAAAGAAAATTAATGGAGTCTTACTGCAGAGCTTATCAGACATACAAAGACAATTGCAGCATAGACTTGACACCAGTCATGCAGACCAACGACAGACAAAGAGAAGTCGAAGCCCACCTGGGATATGGAAACGTGGTCCTTTAAGTTGCCACACTAGGAGGAGCACCTTGAGAAAGGTTCACCCCAGAGATAAGGGACAAGCGTCGGACGATTCCTTTGGAAAGGAAACTAGCGACTCAGAGGGATCTTCGAGTAGCAGAACTAGTTCTTATTCCCGAAGAAAACGGAAGAAGCGAAATCATTCCAAAAATCATAATCTCGAAGAATTCAAGAAGGCCAAACCACCCTCTTTCGATGGTGAAATAAAGAAGGGAGAGGAAGCAGAGGACTGGCTGCTTGGACTAAAGAAGTATTTCAGAGTCCATGACTTCTCAGAAAATTTAAAGGCCCGAGTAGCCACTTTCAACCTGAATGGGAAGGATTCCATTTGGTGGGAAGACCTTAAGAACGTAAAAGGGATTCACGAAGAAGACCTATCTTGGGAACGGTTTGAGAAATAATTCAGGAAGAAGTATCTGTCGAAAAAGTATTTCGACGAAAAGACTAAAGAATTCTATGAACTCAAGATGGGGCAACGCACCATAGAGGAATATGTTAGCAGATTCCTCGAATTGTTGAGGTACGTACCCTATATAAAAGAAGAAAAGGCAAAGGTGCAACGATTCATCAGTGGACTACCTAAGGACTATCAGAACAGGATTGAGTTTGATGAGCCAAAGACCCTAGAAGATACTATCTGAAATGCAAGATATTGTTATGAACATCTTGGGCATCGGACAAAACCTCGTGAAGGCTGGAAGCAAAAGAATAGTTCAGGATTCTAGAAAAAGGGGTTTAAATCCCCAAGATTTAAAAACTATAAAAAGGACTCAAGGATGAGCTTCCCAATCCGAAGTGTACACCAGCAAAATTTCCCCTCCCAGAGCGGAAATAAACCTTTTGGATCTATCCCAGGAAAGATTGATAACCCGAAGAAAGAACCCTTGAAATGTTGGGGTTGTGGAGAAGAACATCTACTGAGGGACCGCCCACACCGACAACAGAATAGTCGGAGAATTTACAACGTTCAAGAAACTACCACCGTCAATGACGTGTACAGGAGTTTGCCGCAAATTTATACAGCCTTGAATAATAAACAAGATGACCACCAAGCTTCAGTGGTGGGGACGGAAGGTATGATCACCAACCATCTAGTGTCTATTCTAATTGACACTGGTTCAAATTTGAGTTATATAGCCCCTAAGGCTGTTGATAAGTGTAAATTACAGCCACATAAGCATGCCAAGCCATGGTTGGTACAATTAGCCACTGGCACCAAAAGAAAGGTAGCGGAGGTCATACCAACTTGCCAATTCACTATGGGTGAATTTCCCACCCAAGCAACCCTTAACGTATTACCCCTAGGATCGTATGACCTGTTGATTAGTATGGACTAGCTAGCCACATATAAAGCTAGATTGGACTGTTACCATAAAACCTTAGAATGTGTAAGTGAAGAAGGAGAAGGATAACCCTTCAAGGGATCCAAAAACCTGTCTCGGTGAGATGAATATCAACCCTTCAAATGAGAAAGTATTGCAGAAAATGGTGTCCACTATATGCGATACAGGTGTTGGAATCGGTTGAAAATGACAAACCAAGCCTCGAAGACCACCCCACACTAAGAGAATATAGAGATGTATTTCTAGAAGAGGTATCGGGTTTACCTCCGAAAAGGGACAATAACTTCTCAATAGAGCTTGCACCGGGAGCAGTACCTGTGTCTAGGACACCCTACAGGATGAGCACACCCGAGCTAGTTGATCTTAAATTACAACTAAGGGAAATGATGGACAAAGGCTATATTCAGCCCAACGTGTCTCCATGGGGAGCACCGGTCTTGTTTGTGAAAAAGAAAGACGGTACCCTCCGACTATGCATAGATTATAGACAACTCAATAAAGTAACCATAAAGAACAAGTACCCCTTACCTAGGATCGATGACCTGTTCGATCAATTGAGAGGTGCTTCCATCTTCTCAAAGATTGACTTGAGATCTGGATACCATCAAGTTCGAATCAAAGGTGAAGACATCCACAAAACTGCCTTTAGGACGAGATATGGTCACTATGAGTTTGTGGTAGTACCATTTGGATTGATGAATGCCCCTGCCACTTTTATGTGCTTGATGAACAATGTGCTCAACAAATTCCTAGACAAATTTGTACTGGTTTTTATTGACGATATATTAATTTACTCCAAGAATAGAGAGGAACATGAGGAACATCTTAGACTTGTGCTTCAAATGCTAAGAGAACATCAGCTCTATGCCAAATTTAGCAAGTGCGGCTTTTTTTAGAAGCAAATACATTACTTGGGCCATGTCATATCTGAAGAAGGAGTAGCAATAGATCCTGACAAGATCAGGTCTATCATGGAATGGCCTACCCCAAAGGACGTTTCAGATATCAGATCCTTTATGGGCTTAGCAGGATACTATAGGAGGTTTATAAAAGGATTCTCCAAGATTGGTTGTCCAATCACTGCTCTCTAGAAGAAGGGAGTTAAATTCCTTTGGACCCTAAAATGCAAAGAAAGGTTTCAGTTCCTAAAACATCTACTAAACCACACACCCATGTTGAAGATCGTCGATCCCGAAGTTGACTTCCTAGTGTGCACAGATGCCTGCAAGGAAGGGCTCGGAGGAGTCCTTATGCAAGGTGGAAGTGTAGTCTGCCATGAATCCCGAAAATTGAATGAGCATGAAGCCAACTATGTGACCCATGATCTAGAGTTGGCCGCCATAATGCACGCCTTAAAAATGTGGAGGCATTACCTCCTAGGAAGAAAATTTGTACTTATGACAGACCAGTGTGGATTGCGATATCTGTTTGACCAACCAAAGCTCAATGCCAGACAAGCTAGGTGGATGGCCCTCCTTAGTGAGTTTGATTTTGAAATCAAACATGTTAAAGGAAAGCAAAATAAGGTGGTTGATGCCCTTAGCAGAAGTATGAAAATAATTCACCTGGCAACGGTGAGTACCTGCGAGACGAATGTTAAAGAAAGAGTCAGGAATGCATAAGAAACAAACACATTCTTCCACACCGTGACCTCATACCTGGAGCAAGAATCCGCAAGAATAAAGTATGAAGGCTACCAGATGATAGATGGAGGTCTGCTAACTTACAGAAACAGATTGTATATTCCAGATTGTGACGACTTGAAGAGGTTCATCATGGATGAACTACATAAAATACCATATACTGGTCACCCGAGATATTAGAAGATGATCACAGCCACTAGGAAACAATTCTATCGGCCTGGGTTAAAGAAAGACATAGCTAACTATTTAGCTAAGTGCCTAGAATGCCAACAGGTTAAAGAAGAACACCGGTACCCAGTAGGATTATTACAACCTCTACCAATCTCGGAATGGAAATGGGAAACCATTTCCATGGACTTCATCATTGGATTACCAACATTGACCAAACATAATGATGCCATCATGGTAGTGGTGGATAATTTGAGCAAGTCCACCCATTTTATCCCCGTCAAATCGACTTGCAAGGTAATAGATATCGCCAGCATATTCATGAAGGAGATATTCAGACTACATGGTATGCCTAAAGAGATCGTGTCTGACAGAGACATGAAATTTACTTCCAACTTTTGGAAATCCTTGATGGCTGGTCTAGAGACCAAACTATTGTTTAGCATAGCCTATCATCCTCAAACCGATGGACAGATGAAAAGAGTGAACCAAATATTGGAAGACATACTAAGAATGCATGTAATGCATCAACCCAAAAAGTGGGAAGATTACCTACCACTGGTAGAATTTGCCTACAATAACGACTACCAAGAATCCCTGAAGATGAGTCCCTTTGAAGTCCTCTATGGTAGACCATGCAACACTCCAGTCAGTTTGAGTAATCCCGTAAACATAATTACTATTGGAGCCGACATGCTGAAAGAAATGGAACAACAAGTGATTCAGATAAAACAAAATCTGAAGGTCGCTCAGAACAAACAGAAAAGTTACGCCGACCGAAAGAGAACTCCAAGAGAATTCAAGACGGGAGTCCACATATATCTCAGAGTTAGGCCCAGGAAGAGTTCCCTGAGGATGGGAGCTTGTGCCAAGTTGGCACCTCGGTATTGCAGACCCTTTGAACTTCTAGATAGAGTGGGACCTGTAGCCTATAGGCTAGCACTTCCTCCCACAGTAAAAGCACATAATGTTTTTCATGTTTCATTATTGAAGAAATATGTACATGATTCTAATCATATAATTGACTGGTCTGTGATCTAGGTGGAACTGGAGGGAGAATTCCTGCCAGAACCTCAATGCATACTGGACAGAAAGGAAACCCCACTCAGGAACCGAACCATTGCACAGGTCAAGGTGCAGTGGAAACATTTTGGCCTAGATGAGGCTACCTGGGAAATGGAAGATGCCATGAAACAAGTATATCCGATTTTTTTTACTTCTATACATGCACGTCATATTGATAGATAGAACATCAAGGACGATGTTCCTTTAAGGGGGAGGGAATTGTAACACCCTATTTCCCCCAGTCTGTAAAAATAACTATATTGGCCAAGAACTATGGCAAACTCAAAGATGTGAATGTTTGATTTGATGGACCTTTTTATAAAAGGTCGATGAATGTAAAATATGTTATGAATATGTGTTGCATGGCTACTGGGAGGGGGATGTGCTAAAAGAGACCACGATGGCTAAGGAAAGGTGGTGGAAGGGACCTAGAATGGTTGCATTAACTTCCACCAGGCCAATACCCTACTGGTTTTTACTTCCTCAAAGATCAAAGCAACTCTCTAACCCTGGAATGGATTTCCCGTCAGATTGGTAGGTGGGGAGGCTCCTCAAGAGTTAATGAGGGGATGGGGGTGAACCACCCATCCATAATAGCTTCCAGACCTGACCACGGATGGGGAAATTCGCGTCACACACAATCTTACAAAGAAAAGGCAAGAAATGAAGTGTGGTAAAGGGGGGGGGGAGAATGCGTGTGACAGAGATCGCGGAAGAGAACCGAGAGAAACTCGAGAAATATAGGGAGTTCTGAACAGAGGAGAAGGAGAGTAACGTTCATCCTTGACTTACGTTGAGCTGGAGGTAGGAGAATGAATCTCGAGCATCATGGTCTAGCTCGGGGGTGGCTAGTGGTAAATCTGTTTGGAGTCACTGAGCCTACGGTTGGGTGGAAACGAGCACCCCTCTCAGCAGTCGCGTCACACCTGGTGTTTTTCTGATAAGTGTTTATATCTTGTATCTTGAATTGAATATCCTGGACGCATGCTCATGTTTGTACACTCATAAATGATTTATGTATAGAAGTGTTTGCCTGGTGTTTTGATCGGAAATAATGGATGCATGCTTATACTTATATGACCATAATCGGTTTATGTATAGAATGAATAAGTTCAGATTAAGAGTTTGTTCCTTTGAGATTTGTCCCATTTACTTGACTCACGCTATGCCCTGGTTTGATTTCCCGAAGGCATCTCCTTCCGGGAAGTTCCCTCGTATTCCAGAGCTGGAGTGAGTTCCTTGAAAAGAATACCRTTTTAGTAAACCCACGAGTTTACTTCACCCCTATCATAGAGTTCATAGCTCGGTGATTTAGGAAGGATTTTTAATCAGGTCACCAAGTCTAGGGATAATTACCCAAGAACCCGTTGAAGGATTATGTGATCTGACTCTGGGAACCTTGTACAAGAGAGAGTGGTTCCCTCAAGTTTTCGGCGTTTCGGCACCCGGGAAACCCAAGGGCAAGTTGCCTCATATTCGCTAGTCGCGAAGTCCCGATATGTGAAACCCCGAATCGGTTTAGTGTGAATAGGATTTGACGTTCGACGTTTCGGCAACTGGGAAACCCAAGGGCAAGTTTCCTCGTATTCGCCAGTCGTGAAGTGCCGATATGCGAAACCCCGAATCAGTTTAGCGTGAATAGGATTTGACGTTCGGTGTTTCGGCACCCAGGAAACCCAAGGGAAAGTTCCCTCGTATTCACCAGTCATGAAGTCCTGATATGCGAAACCCCGAATCAGTTTAGCGTGAATAGGATTTGACGTTCAGCATTTCGGCACCTGGGAAACCCAAGGGCAATTTCCCTCGTATTCACCAGTCGCGATGTCCCGATATGTGAAACCCCAAATCGGTTTAGTGTTAATAGGATTTGACGTTCGACGTTTTGGCACCCGGGAAACCCAAGGGCAAGTTCCCTCGTATTCGCCAGTCGCGAAGTCCCGATATGCGAAACCCTGAATCGGCTTAGCGTGAATAGGATTTGGCGTTTCAGCACCAGGGAAACCCAAGGGCGAGAACCCTCGTCTTCGCCAGTCGCGAAGTCCCGATATGCGAAATCCCAAAGCAGTTTAAGCGTGAATGAGCTTTGGTGTTTCGGCACCCGGGAAACCCAAGGGCAAGTTCCCTCGTATTCGCCAGTCATGAAGTCCCGATATGTGAAACCCTGACTCGGTTTAGCATGAATAGGATTTGACGTTCGGCGTTTCGGCACCCGGGAAACCCAAGGGCAAGACCCCTCGTCTTTTCCATTCACGAAATCCCGGTATGCGAAACCCTAAATCGATTTTAATAGTGAATGAGTTTCAGCGTTTCGACACCCGTGAAACCCAAGGGAAAGGCCCCTCGCTTTCGCAAGTTACGAAATCTCGATACGCGAAACCCTGATACGCTCTGTGAATCAACCCTAGGTCACTGGACAAGGTCTTGTGGTAGGGAGGAGGAGTCCCGAAAGAATCTGGACTGCCCATTTGTAGGGACGCGTGGCGAAGATCTAAGGCCATCGGGGTTCCGAACATCAGAGAAATAGGAGTGAAGACCCCACCAAAATCCCGAAAGGTAGGAAGCTGGGATTTAATCCGGGCCGTTGATCAAGTCGATGATCTGGACCGTAGATTCAAATGATACCGGGCTTCCAAATCTTGGGGATTAAAAAGGGAAAGAAGGGACGCTTGCATCGCGATTCCCCAAATTACGAAACCCTGAAAACATTTAGAGGAATAGCACCTAGTCATAGGATCGGTTGTATGTCAAGCGACCCAAGGGAGGAGCTAAGGATCTGTTAGATCCTTTCGGGTTTCAGCGTTTCGAAAGGCAGGGAACAGGGGAACGCTTGCATCGCGATTCCCCGAATCGCGAAAGCCGGAAGCGCCTTTTTGGTAAGGCCCATGGTCATAGCCAATGATCACATGGGGGAGGATATGGGAAAGGAGGGTCTGCGCTAATCCCCATAGAAATTCGAGGATTCTGTTCCTCGAAGAAAAGATGTAAAGAAAAAGAAATTCTTAGTTGCCTTAGTGGGTGTGTGTCACCAAACAATTAGAGAAACTATGGAAAAAAAATTGTGTGGGGCTACAATCCTGTATGGCTAATGGACAGGATCAACAACGAAGCTATGATATCAATGTGATGAACAGATCTTGTTCATACAGAAAATATCCAAAATAGAAAGGATATAACACAATAATCCATTTAGGACTATAAAATATATTGTAAATAATGTATGATAGATAGATAGATTGCTAGATGTACAATGAGAGTGCCAAATATATAGAGAACCTAAAGGCACATATGGTGACCATACATGAAGGGATGTGTGATAACTAATTATTATTATTACTTAATATTATACATATTTTGTATATTACAATTACCCATATCGACTGCAACCCACTGAGTGAGAAGATCTTTGAAAAAACTGTGAATCGCCTTTTTTATATACCCAAATTCAGTAAGTTGGAAGTCATCTTCCATACTGATAGCCACAATATTGTTTTTAGTGAGACGTAATTTGGCCTGATTATGAAAATAATTTGTGTTCTTATCTCCCGATTTTAGCCATAAACTCCTATATTTGATGTGCCAATATTCTTCCTGATTCCTTAGTTCCCTTTTGGATTCGAGTTTCAATTTGTGTCTCCTCTTGCAACATCACATAGGTAAGGTCGTTATTTTTCATTTGCAAGAAAAAAATTTGTGTGGGGCTACAATCCTGTATGGCTAATGGCCAGGATCAACAACGAAGCTCTGATATCAATGTGATGAACAGTTCTTGTTCATAAAGAAAATATCCAAAATAGAAAGGATATAACACAATAATCCATTTAGGACTGTAAAATATACTGTAAATAATGTATGATAGATAGATTGCTAGATGTACAATGAGAGTGCCAAATATATAGAGAAACTAAAGGCACATATGGTGACCATACATGAAGGGATGTGTAATAACTAATTATTATTATTACTTAATATTATACATATTTTGTATATTACAATTAACCATATCAGTTGCAACCCATCGAATGAGAAGATCTTTGAAAAAACTGTGAACCGCCTTTTTTATATACCCAAATTCAGTAAGTTGGAAGTCATCTTCCATACTGATAGCTACAATATTGTTTTTAGTGAGACGTAATTTGGTCTGATTATGAAAATAATTTGTGTTCTTATCTCCCGATTTTAGCCATAAACTCCAATATTTGATGCGCCAATATTCTTCCTGATTCCTTAGTTCCCTTTTGGATTCGAGTTTCAATTTGTGTCTCCTCTTGCAACATCACATAGGTAAGGTCATTGTTTTTCATTTGCAATTAGAGGGTTGTTATTTTGGCTTTAAGGGCAACAATAATGGAGGAAGAGGCTTTGAAAGATACTTTGGCCTAGATTTTGGGCACACGCTTGACAAGAACTATCTTTTGTTCCCAAATAAAGACAGGTGTACCCAGAATCCAAGTGCTCCAAACATTAGCAACTAGATGGTCGACTTGAGGGAGGGAGCAGTTGCAAGAAAAGAGTTGTGAACAAGTAACCTATTGCAAATTTTAATGACAAAATCAACAAGCTAACATTCTGTCATACACTTAACAACCTAGAGATAATTGTCTTGCATGAACTCTAAAATGTCTAAAATCCACATCCAGAAATTTTCATAAGCATAAATACACATTGCTAAGTAATTATGCAGCGGAAATAAACACAATGAACAACATTCAATCACCCATGAATAACTCAAAAATTTAGGCAAATGCCAGGGAAAACCCCAATGTGGGGAAACCCAAAGAGAGAGAGAGAGAGAGATTCTATTAGTTTTAGGAAAGATTTATCAGCAACCACAATATATTTCCAACCAAGAGAAAAAACACTTACAACACAAAAAAATCCCCCACAAATCTGTCTTGAAATTCGTGCCACAGTCCGTACAACTATACAGATTTGATGAAAACAACACCTTGAGAAATGTGCCAAATATAGGTTGTTGTACCTTGTTGTCTGTAAGACCGACCTCCTTCAGAAAACCCATAAAATCTGCCTCAAAAATCGTCCCACCTCTTGCCTCAATTTTCGTGCCAATGTTTTTGTTGTATGGTCTGTATGGATTCGTACAGTACGGCCTGTCCCAGCAAATAAATCAGCAACAATTCAAAATAGAAAATGCCTCCTTGAGATTTGCACCCAAGTTCTCTTGGAAAATGTGTCAACTCTTGTTGCTCACTTTCCTCTCCAAACTCTCCTTAGAAATCTCTCTTCCTCTTTTTCTCAATGTGTCTTGCACACTACCTAATGCATTCTTTTATAAATTTGAAAATGACCTTTTCCCTCCAAAGTGTCCTTTCACCTTCCCCAACCCTAAATCCAAAGGCCAAGATCTAATCTTTCCTTTTGCAAGATCAAGGGTCATGATTCATTCCCTCCAAAATGAATCACTTACAATATTAAAATACATTTCACTTTATTACATAAGTGCACTTTATGAAATAAAGTCACTTTAAAATTAGAAGGTAAATTTTATTAAAAAGTCACTTTAATAAAAGAACCACTTTACAACTTTATAAAAACCCATTACAAAGTTAAGTGCCTAGTAGTGTCAACATAAGGTAACATCTGCATACAAGACAAAACATGCAGAGTACCTCCCGAGATAAAAAGCTAACACTCCCTCTTAGTGAGGGATGTAATCGTTGCCATCTCCATCATCTGGTCCCATCACACTGTGCTCAGTAGAATCTCCTTCTGAACCTGGAGCTATCCTCAACAACTGCACAAAACTCGAACTAGAATATCTTCTCTTGACAGCTACTCAGAACCCTGAGCTCCTTGGAGAATCCACTCCACCCTGAGTATTGGTTCGACCACACCAGTTGAGCCTTTTGTTGGTGCTCAAAAGAGACTCGCTCTCTTCTCTCAGAATGCAAGACTGAATCCTTGGGTACATCGTAGTCTCAGGAGCCTCCTAATGCTCCTCATCCGACGTTGAATCATACACTGAAGGTTTTACTCGCAACATATACAACCTGTCCACTCGATCACTGATCAGCTGCAGTTCCACTGGGTCCACTCCCTCCTTGTAGATAAAGACATGTTCCCTCTTGAACAATGTACAATATCCTACATCCTCCAAGGCTGAGACTGAGAATAAGTTAACCCTCAACCCTGGAATAAAGAGAACTCCATCAAGCTCTAGGAATCCCCCATACACGAGTTGGAATCTAACCCTTCCAACTCCATGTATAGATCACGCCATACCACCTTCATTTACCACTTATTGGTCAGGACCTGTCTCTGTGATATTTAGGAATACTCGTCAGATTCCCGTCATGTGGCAAGAGACTCCACTATCCACAATCCATCTGATATCACTTCCAAATCATACACTACCGACACTGGAAACTAGGGTAACCAAAGAAAATTTCTTGTCATACTTGGAAGCAAAGTCCTCTATGGCTGTTGTAGCAGTTGTCTCAGGCCCCTCTGGTTCCTTCTTCTTCTTCTTCCTCTTAATACAATGAGAAGCAAGGTTCCCCAACTGGTTACAACAATAACATCTGACTTTACTCAAGTCCCTCCCAGAACTTCCTTTCATCTTTCTCTTTGTAGTAAGAGCAACATTCTCATCAGCTCCATCTGTCTTCTGTCCACTGCTCTGAGATCTTTCCCAGATCTCCTCCTGAGTGAAATCGTCCCACAATCTTCTTCAATATGGAAGATGTTCATGACCCACCACACACTTAACGAAGACTTCCCATTCTTTGGTGAAGCCTTTCAAGACTATCCTCACCAACTATGAATCCGATATGACCTCTCAAACAACAACCAACTCATCTTTTACTTGAGCTAACCGAGTAAGATAAGAAAAAACACTCTCCTCCTTACCCATTTTGGTATCATGCAGCTTAGCCTTCAAGGCCATCTTCCGGTTCTCATTCTTCGCCTCAAATAAGTTCTTAAGTGCATCCCACATCTCTTTGGTTGTCTTCTTCTCAACCAAGTGTGGGATAAGGTGATCCTTCACCCCATCTAGAATAATCCTCTGATCTTTGGCCTCCTTGACCTCATGCAAATCCAAAGCAACAAGATCTGTTGCGAGAACCACAACAACAGAACTGACATAGTTCCAAATCTTTTTCTCCTTGAGAACAATTGACATCCAGACCTTCCACTGCAAATAGTTGGAAATGTCATCCAACCGATCATCAAATCTAATGCAAGCAACCATATTCCCTATCACAACTCAAGGAAAACAATCACAAATTTTCCCTCTTCAACCTTGCCCAAAAATCCCACTGTTCATTGTCACTCAGAGACCAAGCTCTGATACCATGTAAATTTTAATGACAAAATCAACAAGCTAACATTATGTCATACACTTAGCAACCTAGAGATAATTTTCTTGCATTAACTCTGAAATGTCTAAAACCCACATTCATAAGCAGAAATACACATTGCTAAGTAATTATGCAGCAGAAAGACTTATCAGCAACCACAGTACATTTCCATCCAAGAGAAAAACCACTTACAACACAAAAATAGTACCCCACAAATCTTCCTTGAAATTTGTGCCACAGTCCGTACAGTTGTACGGATTTGTTGAAAACAACACCTCGAGAAATGTGCCAACCACAGGTTGTTGTACCTTGTTGTTCGTACGACGAACCTCCTTCAGAAAAGCTAGAAAATATGCCTTGAAAACTGTGCCACCTATTGCCTCGATTTTTGTGCCAATGTTTGATGTTGTATGGCCTGTATGGATCCATACAGTACAGTCTATCCCAACAAATAACTCAACAACAATTCAAAATAGAAAATGCCTCCTTGGGATTTGCACCCAAGTTCTCTTGGGAAATGTGCCAACTCTTGCTGCTGACTTTCCTCTCCAAACTCTCCTCGGAAATCTCTCCTCCTCTTTTTCTCAATGTGTCTTGCACACTACTCAATGCATTCTTTTATAAATATGAAAATATCATTTTCCCTCCAAAGCATCTTTTCACCTTCCCCAACCCTAAATCCAAAGGCCAAGATCTAATCTTGCATTTTGCAAGATCAAGGGTCATGATTCATTCCCTCCAAAATGAATCACTTAAAATATTAAACTACATTTCATTTTATTACATAAGTGCACTTTATGAAATAAAGTCTTTTTAAAATTAGAAGGTACACTTTATTAAAAAGTCACTTTAATAAAAGAACCACTTTACAACTTTATAAAAACCCATTACAAAGTTAAGTGCCTAGTAGTGTTAACATAAGGTAACATCTGTATACAAGACAAAACATGCAGAGTACCTCCTGAGCTAAAAGGATAACACCTATCTAGATAGGCATCAGTGTGGCCTGGTCCAAACCTCTTGTTTGACCATGTAAACTAGCCTTTTATCGGGACAATGTCCAAAAGGTCCCAATCCAAGATCATAGATTACATCCTGTCTCTTGAAGGATCTCTACCAAAAAACCATCATTTTTTCCCCAACACTCCTAGTCGTATTGAGATCACCAGCCAAAATGAAGTCCATGGGAGCTCCTAGAGCCTGTAAACCTTGAATGGATTTCCAGCAGTTCGACTTTTTCATAGGGTTAGTCGGCATATAAATGTTTATGACTATAAAATATTTTCCATCAAGAATCGATTGAAATTTGGTGTAAATCCAATGAGTATAGTGGAGAGAGAAAACTAGACAAACCTCATTTTGTTCCAGAAAGTGCAGATGCCCCCCGAGCATCGACAACTATGAAGTCCCACTGTCTTAGGGATCCCAATGAGGTTTTCTTAATATCTTCGACCTTCATTTCATCCCTTGGAGAAAGAAAATAGACGGTCTTTCGTTTCTAATGAAATATCGAGCAACTAAAGACTTAGGGGCGCTGCCTAATTCCATACAGTTCCAAGAGAAAATAATAATTATTTAGGAGGATGTTGGGAGTAACCCCATTTTTTTGTTTCATGGCTCTTGATATTCTTTGGTGTATTTGAGGACCCTAGTATTTTAGGGATGGTATTATGCAATCTGAAATGAATGTCTTTATTAGCTTGCTATTCCTGAATGGTTCTTGAGGATTGTTTTCCTGATTTTCGAGAAAGCTGCTCTTCTGAAATCTTGTCATCCCACTCTTCATCGAATGAGAAGTCAATATCTAAATCCCTTTCCCTAGCATTTGAGAAGGTTATCTCGACATCTTTGAAGTTTTGTACTTCTTCCAGGCCCAAAATGACGGAGCCCTAATTTCCCATTTGAAGATTATCAAAATGGGTCTTCCTAGCCTCTCTTGTCTTGGGATTAGCCATTGAAGAATGAGTAGCCGAGCCAAAGGAAGGTTGTACTAAGGGAAGATCCTTTGAGATTGTTACCGGAACAAAATTGATCGACAAGGGGGGTTCTTCATTCTCTTGAAGATTTGATAGGGAATTAAAATTGTTGTTCTGGGTCATTTCAACTGTGGAAGGGATACCAGAGGATTTTGAGGGGATTGATGGACCAAAGTGAGATGACCTAGAGAAAGTTCCTGGACCAGAGGAAAGACCCACCCCAACCCTAGAACGAGAGCTATTCCTTGATCGAAAATTCCTTTATACAACAATCCACTGATATTCAATCCCATTTCTTGGGTTTTGTGGGGGGGGGGGCTTTTTGCAATTCTTAGCAAAATGATTGTATTCATGACAAATATTACATTTAAAAGGCAGTTGCTTGTAATCAAACTGTTGGATATGTTGCCAGTTGTCCAAAGTGATGAGCATTGCCTCAGGAATTCCTTTCTCCAAATCTACCTCCACACAAATATCGACACGAGAGAAAATATTTTCTTTTGGTTATGCTCTATCTATATATCGTCCCAGGGAGTTACCAATACAATGCAAAGAATCATCGCTCCAACAATGGAGGGGAATATGGGGGAGATGAACCCAAACAAACACCACAGAAAGGGAAATCATTTTCTGGATTGAAATATGGGGTCCATTTATTCAAATACATGCCTCGTGCACCCATAAAGTAAGGGCCGCTACGAAAAATCAGGTCTTTGTCTTCCTTATGCTAAAAGAGGAAGATGTGAAAACCTCTATCGCAAAAAAAAATGAGAGAGTGGTCCTTTTATGAGGGGAACCAAGTTTTTTTGTAACCAAATAGCTATCGAATTTGGAGAGGGTTAGATTCCAGTAAATTTGCCAACAATTCCTTGCTTAGCTAAAGCCAGATATTTTTTCCTAGCAATGGACGAAAGCATATTGATCTTCAACATTTCATCAAGCTTTTTGACAAACCAGGATGATAGAGGTTTACACTACTTTATAGATGTTTCAACCATGGCGTGGAAGGCGTGAGCATCAACATCAGGAGGGAGCAAATCCCCCTCCCCCCACTCGAATCTCCCATCGAAAGAAGATCAGAACTAGGGTTAGGTCAAGGTCGCAAGCAACAAAGCTCTTTCCTATACAATGTTATTCTTCAAGGTGCACCCTTCATTGTCACACATTTTTATGGTGATTTAATTAGTTGGTGACTATTTAGAGGGGGACTGTGGTTTTATTTTAGCATTAACCTTTGTGCATACATGTTGAGGTTGATTTCACTGTTCAATGGTTAAATTAATTTGATTTATCCAGATTAAGGTTAATAGCTAGGGTAATATATTTCATTGTCTTCCTTTTCACACTTGAAGGTGTTAGTTGGAGTTCGTTGAAAATTTCTAGTGGTTCAATCCCTTCTTGGGCACAATTACCGAGGCATGCATTATTTTATTGTTTCTTGGAGAGGTTGGCACATTCTCCTAGGCAGCACTTCATTGGAGAATATTTTATCATTTGTGTGGGTGGTTGAGGTAGCTACATGACACACTTTCTAAGGAGCACCTCTCCTAGGTGCTCGCTCATCGTTATTGCATGGATATTTCAACTACACTTGTCATCATTTGACTTTGAATATATATACTATTTTATTGGAGGTTTTTATGGAGGAGTTTTATGGAGGGGTGTGTGGCATACTTGGAGGGCCACATGTGTGGATTTCTCATACATTTAATTGCTCCTATAACTATTTTTTAGCATGACATATTTGGAGGGACACATGTGTGGCTTTTGCATACAATTACTTGCCCCTATTACTATTTTTGAGCATATCCTTGGAGAGTGAACTTATGGAGGCACTTCTTACTATTCTTGGAGGTGTACATTTATTTATTTCATGGAGTTTTGACATGGTCAAAACCCTAATTTCCCCTTATCTAGCTGGATTTGTTTTGTTGGAAGTTGCCCACTTACTATTTTGGGGTTTAACTACTTTGTCTTGCACATTCATCCATCTAGTTAGTTGCCTTGGGATTTACAAATGGGAATTGGTTGCATCTATACTGTGGACCACTTTTTAATTTTGGAGGTTGGTTATGGAGCATTCTCCTAGGAGGAATATTTTATTGTTGTATCCCTGGTGCACCTTGGAGGGCACACTTTGTGAGTTCTTCCAAGTGGATCGTTTGAGCACATATTCTTAGATTGAAGAGTACTTTATTATATTCTAGAATGCATCCATTCCTGGAAGGAAAATTCTATGTGGACCCATTTAGCATTTCACTTGGTATAATACCTATTTTTGGATGGTGCGTTCTCTCTTGGAGGTCTTTTGTGCATATCATTGTCTATTTTTGAATGGGTGCAACTTATCTTGAGGAGGCTAGAGTCCATATGTCTTGACATTGTAAAACAATATATTTTATTATATGAGAGAGTTAACTCACTATATTTAAAGAGGATTTCCTCTCCATTTCAAATGGGATTTTTGGCAATAAGAGAATTTTTAAGAAGTGAAAAAAGGAAGGAAATTGTAAGAGATTGGAGATGATGTTGAGTTTCTCTTGTGTATCAAACCTTTGAAAACTAATGAAATAGTGGAGGTATTGATCTACTTTGTTGTATGGTTATGCTATGCTTTTCAATTGTTGTTTATATGTTATTAGATTTTCTTGTTATCATACTTATGTGAAGGATTAACAATGAATTCCATATTCATTTAGGAATAAGAAAATGTTACTTATCTCTTTATTTTTTATTTGTTGTTTTATTTCTACACTTGTTTTTCAATTTTCTATCAAACTAAGTTGCAGTTTTGGAAGAACATTCTATCATTTGCATTTGTATTGATAAGTGGCACCCTTAGCACTTGAAAACTTGATTCTATAGCTTATTTTTAGCAAACACTTTGGGATAAATTGCATTAAACTAATTCCTTTTAACAAAAGGTACATATCCAAGTGATAAATGCATCAAATACTTTTTTTCATCCAAGAGGTTGAATGTGGTAAAACCATATAATCTACCTCAAAGTAGTTGATTGTAGCACACTAGCTCTTTCATTCATTCAATGTTTCATATCTCCATTGGCTCTTAGATTGATAGGCACTAGTTTTACATTATCCCATTTTCTCGTTCCCTTCATTTCTCTTTCATTTCTTTTCCATACTCTCTTTTTCCATTTCCACTAATAGATACCATTACTACATTTCATTTTAAGGCTTGCATTTCATTTTTCACCTTGAGCCCCCACTCCATAGCCTTGATAATTCTATCCTTAGGGAGGCCCCTCTTGAATTGGAGAATAGCCAACCAAAATAGAGAGGGAAAGGTATTGTGGTGACAATGGACAACCTTCTTAAGTTGCATAAGACTAGCTCCTTGGTGCTTTGAACTTTACACTTTGTGAGTGCTATATTTTGTTGTAACACTCCCTACTTTGGCAAAGACTAATAATGAATGACAAAGTTTCCTCATAAATGGAATTATTCAAAGTCTATAATTGGCTTCCATTGATCATGCATAATATTCAAATAATATCTAGTAGGCAAATTGTTGGAAGGTGTAATATGTAGGGTCCTATGATTAGGTAAGGAGAATTGTCATTTTTTCCTTATTGGTTTATTTTTGTTTTATGCTTGAATTTGTAGTATAAACATTTCTTATTCTTAACAAACTTTTTTATTTATTTCTTGTCTTGTTTTTTGGTTTTACATTTTTATAATCTTGTAAGGGGTATAAACGAATGTGGTTTTAAAGTATGATAGAAAAAAACATATCAATTAGGTTTAGTTTGGGTGGTTTGGAGGAATGATTACTATCCTCCCCACACAAGTTCAATCCAAATGACATAGTGAACTCTTCAATTCCTGCCATTCCTGCCATTCGTGCGAGTGAGTCAATGACATAACTATGACCATTTCAATGTTAAATATACAATACTTCGTTTTTTATTTTGAATCTTCAAAGAAGCTACTACTTTCACCTACCTTTGAATGTTATTATTCGAGGGTGGGGTAAGCTGTCCTCTAGCAGCTTTACATGATTGGAGTTTGCTTTCAACGGAATGCGGGGTCGCTACGTCTTTTGTTTAAATATATGTTTTGTTTTGGGTCATCAATCGTTTCCTGGCGAACCACTGTAGCTGGTCACCTTCAAATTGGTGAGAGTCGCATGTAACAAAATTCAAGGTTAGAAAGTCGTTTCTTATATATGGAAATAGTAAAAATATGTAGCAAAATTCAAGGTTAGAAAGTTATTAAAAAAGTTTAATAGGATAGCTGGTGAATTGTGAATGGAAATAATAAAATAAAAAAAATTAATAAGGTTGTTGGTCAACTGTAAATGGAATATGCAAAATAGAAAAAAAATTAATAGGATATTTGGTCATATTGAATTTAGATATAATAAAACAAAGTATTGTTTAATTCTATGTTTTTTTTTTGGCTTAAATTCAGCTACATAAATTTTTATGAAATCACAAATTTGTATTGTTTAAATTGCATTTTTGAATGTAAAAATAGACGTAGAATGTTGAAAAAACCTTTGAAATACTTCGATTATATAAATTTAACCACTCGAATCTGTAGATTTACAATATAAATCTATATTGATAAAATTGAATAGAAAATATTAAAAAAAAAAAATGTATATATAACAATTAAACTACTACCTACAAAATTCAATACGATACTCCGTCAGTATAGAATTTAGTTGTTTAGATGTAATAAAAAAAGGTTCAATAAGGTAGTCGGTCTCGTCAGTATAGAATTTAGTTCTCCTCTGGTTACGCCGAAGGCGTTTTTTAAAGGGAGAGACTCTTTGCCAATTTCGTCGTCTGTTGAGGGAGGGTGTATGGAAGGAAGCCATGTGTCCATGTAAATTAACATCTCGGAAGGGTGGAGGGTCGATCTGACGCGCCTCCTCGGGTATTTTACCAGAATCTTTTTATCAGATCCCTGGCTGCGTTCCATTGGCGGCTGATCTCTCCGTCCGGCCGGGAATTGGCCGGGAATTTCAACGGTTGGGTGATGATATTGGTGAGCGTGGACTCCTTTCCAGCGCCCTTGAACGGAGTCCGGCCGAAGAGCACCTCGTAGAGGAAGACTCCCAGCGTCCACCAGTCCACGGCACTGTCATGGCCCTTGCCGGATATGACCTCTGGAGCCAGGTATTCATGGGTTCTCACGAAGGATTTGAACAATTGGTGTGATGTAATGGGGTTTTGTAGCTTGATGTTAGCTTGGCAATGAGAACCGTTCTTATCGTGACTAACATTTGTTAACAGAGGTAGCCAATAATTAGCAAGGCAAACGCTCCCTCATAACCTTCATCACCAGTTTGTTCAGTGGATGGAGATCGAGATCCAGATTATGACTTTCTTGAACCAGATCATCTATACCCATAACGAGTTTACCTAGTTCCCTCTGTAGCAATTAACTTCCAATAAAGTAGTTGATTACACACTAGGTAGTTTATTAGGCAGTTTACAGTTTACTCTTGATTAGTTTAGTTTATTAGGCAGTTTACAGTTTACAGTTTACAGTTGATTACAGTTTACAGTTTACAGTTTATTTAATCTATTGAATCAATAGATTAAATAGCAGTTGAAACCGTCCTCATTTGCTCTTTCGTTGATCGTTGACCGGCACCATCAAATCTCCATCTAACATGACATTAAAATTTTAGAGCATGGTGATTTCTCTGCCTACTCACTGAACTCGAAATGGAGACGTGGTAAAAGTAATACATATGACTCATGAGAACCAAACACTAATAGTGTCAATGAAAGTCGGCTCAATGAGATTATAAAACCACATGTATAATTAATGTTGTGGCAAGTAGATTCGTTGATAGGTGAAGGGAGTCTTAATGAAATATAATACGTTTTTTTTTTTTTAATTGTTAATAAAAATTTAATGGAGTTTTAATAGAAAGTTTTTTTTTAAATTGTTAATAAAATTTTAATGGAGTTTTAATAGAAAAATAATATGATTTTTAATATTTTTTTTTATACATAAATTTGTATCAGCGCTTTATTTTGAAAATTTACATAAATTCAAAATTGCTGAGTTCAAAATTTATGAATTCAAATAGTTAACAATTTATAAATAACAATTATAAATTATAAATTTAAAATTGTTAATTATAATTGTTAATTTTGAATCCAATTCTAATTCAAAATTGTTAATTCTAATTGTTAATTTTGAATCCAATTCTAATTGTTAATTATATTCTGTTTGAATTTTGTGGAAATTGGGTTAGAACATTTTTCTTAGTTATTTTTATGGATTTATGGAAATTGGCATTCTCATTTTGTAAATTTAAAAAAAAACCTTTAAGGTTTTAAATTAGGATTGTTGAATAACTTTTTTGAGTTTGTGGATTTTTATTTTTATTTTATGGAAATTGATATTTTTTTTTTTGCAACTTTAAATAAATTTGTTTGAGGGTTTTATATTGTAATTGTTAATTCTAACTTTTGAATTGTAAATTCTAATTCTAACTTTTGATGTGAGTTCTCAAAATTTATGGAAATTATCATTTTGTTTTGAAAATTTAATGTAATTTACTTTATGGTTTTAAAGTTTGATCGAATTCTCTAGTGAATGATATTCAATAGTGTAATATATATTCATTAGTGTAATATGTAACTGGTACTTGTGAGATTTAAATTTGTAAAATTTCATTTGTGGATAGTATTTCTTGTTGTGGGTTCTGGATTTTCTCAATGGAAATTTTTATCTTCAAAATTTAAAGATTTTGTTTTAAAAATTTGTTTTAGAAATCAGGGGTTTAAATTCTAATGCAATGTTAATGGATGATACTCTACAATGTAATATTTAATGGGGAGTCTAATGAACATCGATTAAGTTTTGAGTTTTGTGAAAATTTGAGTGTAGATGGTATTCTGTAATGTGAGTTTTGATTTGTTTTTAAAAATGAAGGGTTTTAAATTTTGATTGAATGTTCTTACTAAATGATATTCCCATATTAGGTAGCCCAATTAACTTTTTATGAACAATTTAAAAGACTTTTCTTTTTCTTTTATAATAAAAAACTTGTCTTGGGAAACCTTCGCCCCTCATTCCAATGATGGTACATAGGGTAAATCAGATTCTTCAGGGCACAAGACCAAGTTACAAATGCTAACATGGATCTCAACAACTGGTTCACCAAGTATTAGCGCATGAAGATCCCGACGCTTAATTCAAGCATGTCACATGTCTCAATGGGGCTTTGAACTTGGGTGGAAAGAGTGAAACACCTACCTCCCCACTGATCAAATTATTGCCCCTTGACATAAATTAAGAGTTATTGCAAGTTTGGTCTTTCAATTAAATGGAAATATTTAGCTAAAAACATTGGATTGCTTATGTGGGTATGTGCATTTTGTATTTGTGTGCTTTTGTGGGTTGTTATCCATGTATGCTTTCATATTTCAATTAAATGAAAATAGTTAGCTAAAACAATTGAATTGCTTATGTGGGTATGTGCATTGTGTATCTGTATTCTTTAGTGCATTGTTATCCATGTGTGTTTTATTGTATATATGAGGACATGGATTTTCCAATGACTTGAATGGTTGCAAAGCATTTGCTACAAAAGTCAGGAATGTGGAATCACAACTTTTGATGTATACCAACAAACATTCAAAGAGAATCTATCGACCATCTTCAAATGGGTTCTCAACAACTTGTGTGTTTTACAAGCTTGGTTGTTATAGCAAATAGTGCCAAAACAATTTCACTAATAAGTTGTAATCTTTGGGATAATGGGTACTAGAACTTTGGAAATTTTTTGAACCTCTATCTTCAAAGGTCAGATAGAGTATAAATGTACTTCTCTCAAACTAATAATGAAATGAGATAATGATGAATCAATGTATTTTCATTTTCTTGGTGTTCTCATATCATATATGCACTCCTTTAGACACGTTGACCTCATGGATTATAAGTTCTATTTATGGAAATGAATTCCTTTCTTATTGGTAAGATCTTACTCTCTTTATTGGCTACAGTTATCTACCATGTGAAGTTATACTAAACTAATTTCACTAAATGTTGTTGGTTCAAAGATTCATATCATAGCAATATCATGCTTATGAGTATTTATCTAGACAAGGAATGTCACAACTGAATTTTAGGGATGTCATAAGTTCACAATCAGGGCACATACACTCGTTCCCTCACTCATTTCCCATTTCAAACATGTTAAACACTTAAATCTTTCCTAATGTTTAGTTGTGAAAAATTGGGGAACCCTGAGCAACCCTAGGAATGCATTTCAAAGTTATAATTTTATGGTTTCTGAAAAATTATACTATGCTTGAATAGGTTGCCTTATCTTTAATACCCAATTTGTTGGATTATAGAATCAATGCCATGACTAGGGTTTACAAGAGACTCATGTATCTCAGTGTTGAGAATCACATGAATTTGTGTAATGGTGCCATGGAATCCCCAAAATATTTGTAAGCATATCCAATAATTTAGCTTGAAGGGTGTTTTCCAATTCATTGCCTTTGGGTTGTCAAAGGTAGGTGAGAATTGTTTGACACTTATTTTCTCTCTTCTCAAGCATCTATATCAAAATTTCTTGTGAAATCACTTTTAAAATGGAAGACATGCTAGGAATTAGTGATGATAATACAAGTTGTTTTCTGTTTTATTCCATTTTCATAACAAATATGATTCTATCTTTCGATAGCAAATAACTTTAGATGATATCTAGAATTAAAAAATGTACACATGTAACATCTTTTGTTTTTGTTATATATTTGGAAATGTTTATCAGGCCATTAACTTGTTTAGATTATCTTTGTTTCATTGTTTCTTCTCTCACTAAATATGATGGTCATAAAAACATGTGTTACTCAGTTTTTTTCCGCATTCCCTTTCCCCACTCCGGGGATATGCTAGTTATAGATTCAAATTATGTGGATATCTTTGTGGGGACTGAGCATCCTTCTTGGTTGGCAATTTCAGAAAAATAAAAATAATAATAATTAAAAAAATGTCAATTCCGAAAAATAATAGTAATTAAAAAAATCTAGATATCCGTAAGAATCCTAGGTTTACCTCCCCAATCGTACTTCATACATCACCGACGAACGCGTTCACTTGGCACGAACCTGCTACGCACAAACCATATTTCTAGTTAAAACTAAACTAGAAATAAACACATATATCATGTATGTTGTGCATTCTTGAAATGGCGGTCATTGTCTCCTGTCAAACTTAATAGAAACCAGTCTGCTTTGTAGGATGATAAACTGCGCTACACACGAAAAGCTAAGAAATTGAGAGCTTTTGGACGACAAATGCAAAGAATACGTCAAAATGGGTCCCCGAAGAACTGGACGACGACCTTCAACTTCATCCTCAGTAATGACATTTATTAACAGATGACAGAAAGTTGCAAATGTTGGAATAATGCTTACAATATATAGGTTTGGATTTGGTTTGAATTTGTTAAATATTTGTAGGAGGTTGTTGAGAGATTCTCTCAACAACTATCTCTATGATTGGAGATAGTTGGATCTGATTCCAACTATATATACATGTAATATTGTGTTTAATATTAGTAATAGAAATTAGTTTTTGGTGTGCATCTTGATTTGCAATTTGGTATCAGAGCAAGGACAACCCTGACTCTCTCATGAGAGGGGCTGTGATCATGAGAAATCTATAAATATGAATGTACTATAGGAGTAAGATTTAGTTGTGTGAGAGTAGATTTCTTTTGTGTGAATATTTTCGTGTGACTGTGTGAGTAGTTTTCTTGTGTTGCCTCTGTCAAGTGTAAGATTTCGTGAAGTTGTGTGAATTTTGCCTCCGATTACAAAGAAGTTTACGAGTCTGTGTTAAGAATCTGGCGAGCCTGATTGAAGAAGGTCCAAATACGTGTTGTGTAGAGCCTGCACAAGGAAAAAAATTTGTCGTCGATCCGAAATACCATTGAGGAGTCCTTGTTACTGAGAGAAATATTTGACGCTGCAAATTTTGAACTGTAGTAGGTTCATTTGAGTGATATATCCAAGACAAGAAGAGAACAGTTGAATTATCATCGAAGAAGGGAGTTTCTCAGGACGTGAAGGACACGGTTTGTAAATTTCTTTGGAGTCAAAACATTGTTCAAAAGATAGGAGTCACCTGTGGGTACGAACATAGGCTCTCAATCCACAGCTCAAGTCTAAAACGAGGCTATTACATGGGTAGAGGTCACTGCGTGTTGTTCATGTGTAACCATTGAGTTGTTTGGAGAATCGCAGAGTCATGTACAGTTTGTTGAGGTGCCTGTCTGATGGAAAAAAAAGGTAATACAATTCTACTATGGTGTGTTATTCATGTGCAATGGATCCTCCTCCAATTTCTTTGTTGGTTTCGAAAATAGTTAGGATGATAACAACGCCACAAATATCAAGGATTCTGGTTTGTGAGTTCATTCATGGTATCACGTTGTCATGGTGTTACCGTTCTGGCTGTGTCTACGCCTTTG
Source organism: Picea engelmannii (assembly GCA_009831015.1). NCBI lineage: Eukaryota > Viridiplantae > Streptophyta > Pinopsida > Pinales > Pinaceae > Picea > Picea engelmannii. The sequence continues at coordinate 631,580 of ML777935.1, read as the reverse complement.
TTGCAAGATGGTGCTACTTAAGGAGAAATGTCAGAGTCAAAGACTGGCTCATAAGTCATGATAACAGGGTTTGGTGCTCGCTACATGAAGTTTAAATGTTGCAAATTTATTGTGCAAATATTTTTAATTCTATTATATGATGGAGATTCTTGTTGTACTTTAGTGCTTCAAGATCATCAGTTATAAGGTATATTGTTGTAGATGTGTTTAAAGAAGGCTAGTTGTATGATTGACTGCTTAAAATATCCAATAATCAGATCACTGTCCTATATAACTGTCAAAATTTGCTCTTCGGGGGAATTCCACAGATGGTAGTGTATCCATAGGATAATTCAATGTTGAGATTGTTCTTCAGGAGGTTGAGAAGCGTCAATTCTACAAATTTGTCAATGATGGTCAGAAGCAGTGTTATCTTAAATGAGTTGAAAGGGAAGCTCGAAGTTGTGGAGAAGAAAGAGCGTATACCGAAAGATTTCAAAGTGGATAAGAGTGTTGATGAAGACCATATTAAGACAAATATCTATGTTGAAATTTGAGTATTGTAATTATGATATACCATTTGTAATGTAAGCATTATGGGAGGGTGTTGGAATAATGCTTACAATAGATTGGTTTGAATTTGGTTTGAATCTGTTGAATATTTGTAGGAGGTTGTTGAGATATTCTCTCAACAACTATCTCTATGTTTGGAGATAGTTGGATCTGATTCCAACTATATATACGTGTAATATTGTGTGTAATATTAGTAATAGAAATTATTTTTTGGTGTGCATCTTGATTTGCAATTGCAACTTAACCCTTGCGTTTTACCTGACCTTCCCACTTTCGCAAAACCGTTGATTAATGAATCCATGGTGTTTCTGCGACTTTGGAGTCGGTACCACATATTGAAAAGAAAGTGAGATGGTCCCTCCAATTTTTGGGAAAAGGCACCCATAATTCAAACTTTTTACGATGGACTCATTCTTAGTCATTGCAAAAGAAGATGATAACATATTCCAGAGGAGGTTCCACCAGGGGATAAGGGTAGGAAATTTCTTCGACACTTTTCCAAAACTTGAACACGTGTTGATATGCTACCTACTATGCCCTTTTTTTTCTAGAGAATAAAACATAGTCATGGCACTTCCTTTGTCCCCAAGTAATCAAGGGGCCACCCACATTACAATTTCTAAGAATTTTCCATGTGGCTGTGTCGAATATACGCATCAAGGAGGGAGAGGCCTCCCATTAGATAATTAAACTTAATTTACTACTCGTGAATTACGACTTATCTGGCTAGTCCCTGTCGAAGAACAAGAGAGTATAGCAATAAGTTAGGGCGTTGTATAACTGTTCTATGAAATGTTTTTTTTTTGTTGGAATATGGCGTACACTACAACATAAGGTAGTGTGTTGTTGAGTGTGTATCAGTTGTTTAACAATGAGTTAGTGCTTTGATTTGTTTAGCTTTAGATCGCTCTTTCGAAGGAAGGATGATAAATTATTCATTTATCTTAATCCTTGAAATTAAATATAAGAAAATAAAACTAAGATTCTCTATGTCTTGTCATGTAAGAAAAGAAAAGAAGATGATATTTTTGTCATATATGAAAAATTAATCAATATCATTAATTCCATGACTTATCCTTTTGAGGTGAGGACTAGTGTTTAACAAGACATTTTTTGGATTTCAACCTGTATTTGACAAGTGGATAGGAAATCACATAAAAAAAATCAAACACATCAAATCGATGTTTTCTTGGGTGGGTTACCCATCAAAATCTCTAGTAGGTACATCCGGCTTATAAGTCTATACCTAAGGTCTAGGGTAATAGCTATAGCGTATAATTCATGGCTTTAGCGTTTAAGGCACTGTGCAGGGGCGACATATGGCATTACGATTGATGAGACATGAGCATTACCGTTGATATCTCCTAGGCATGGTTAGTTGAGGGTGTAAATGATCATTGAAAGCTATACAATTCATTCCCAAGTGCCAATTCTAGAGCCTACTACTTGGGCATTCTCCGCTCCAACCTCCAACTTTGCTTTGCTACTTCTTCGCTCGAGCCTCCAACTTTGCTCTAATACCATGCTGCGACTCACGCTTCCCTCCTGCTTGGCTTTACAGTTGAGATGAATATCCACCGACACCATATATTCCACTTGGATCGAAGTGTTCCCTTAATATTTTCTTGACCCTCAAGCAAACAAATGATCCTATTGGGATGAGGGTTTTCAATGCCCATGCTCTTGTCTTCCTTTTTGGTGCTTTCGTTGTGGGTTCAATGGCCTCTGCAAAGGCATCATTTGTATAAATAGAGCGTCGTTGAAGCAAAGGCAAGCGAGTTTGTTACAGTTCATTCCCAAATTTCAATTTTGGAGACTGCTACCTAGGTCTTCTTTGCTCCAGCCTCCAACCCTCCAACTTTTCTTTGCAACTTTTCCACTCTAGCCTCCAACTTTGCTTCGCTACTGCAATTCATGCTTCCCTCCTCGGCTTTACATTTGAGATGAACCATTCCACCAACACTATACATTCCAACTAGCTCGAAGTGTTCCCTTAATATTTCTTGACTCGGGCACACAAATGAGCCCATTGGGATGATGGTTTTCAATGCCCCCGCTTTTGTCTTTCTTATTGGTGCTTTCGTCGTGGGTGAATGGGCTTTGCAAAAACATCATTGATATAAATAGAGGGTCATTGAAGCAAAAGCATGTGAGTCTTTTTTTCTTGTATTTCATCTTTATGGTTGTCATTTCCGGTTGAAAATTTATTATATATGCAAAATATACTACAAATTTTGAGTCTTTTTTCACTTGTATTTTAGCTTTATGGTTGTCATTTCTAGTTGAAAATTTATTATATATCTAAAATAAATTGCAATTTCTAAATTTATGAATTTTGATATTTTCAATCTCCGAATATATAATTGCATTTACAAAGCCCACATATTCTTGAATTTAAAATTTATTATATATGGAGAATAGATTGTAAGTTACAGAATTTATTCAGTTTGATATTTTCTCCAAACAATAAAATTGTGGTTTAATATATTCCCCGACATTTACAAAGATGACATAATCTTGAATTCGAAGGAATGTATGTAATTTTCTTTAAATAATGTGGGATCTTGTCTTTTTATGTGAAGGATGAAAGGCATTTTGTTTCCTTTTCTATAGTGCGCTTCCTTTCTTATGAGCATCAAAATCTTATGAAAATTGTTGTAATATTTTTTATTCTATTAATTTATGACAGTGAAATTTGCATAGAACAATAAAAAATATTTTGACATTCATGATTATGCATAAAATGTAAAGTGGGAGGCATGGAAAAAATGACCGTCAAATTTTCACTTGATGCACAGGGTAAATTTGATATTCCACACTTGGTGAGAACTACACATTTATTTTTTGTCATACTTTTTTCGATATGCATAATATACCTATTAAAAGTGTAATATGAAAAGTCATCTTTCTAGATATGTGTCATTGATAGACTAAAGGGTATGTGATGGCACAAGTGTCTAGTGCTTGGACGATTAACACAGATAATGTGCGACAGTTTGGGAAATATAACAATAAAATATTTCTAACAACTCACAAAGTTTGCCCTCCAAGTTGCATGAGAAATATAACAATAAAATATTTCTCCTAGGAGAATGCTCCATAACCAACCTCTAAAAATAGAAAGTGGCCCACAAGGTATATGCAACCAATCCACATTTGCAAATCCCAAGGAAACTAACTCCATGGATGAATGTGCAAGATGAAATACTTAAACCCTGAAATAATAAGTGGGCAACTTCCAACAAAACAAATCTAGGGAGATAAGGGTAAATTAGGGTTTTGACCATACAAAACTCCATGAAATAAATAAATATACATCTCCAAGAATAGCAGGAAGTGCCTCTATAGGTTCACCCTCCAAGGATATGCTCAAAAATAGTAATCGAAACAAGTAAATGTATGCAAATGCCACACATGTGGCCCTCAAGTATGCCACATGCCCCTCCATAAAACTCCCCCATAACAACCTCCAATCAAATAATATATATGCCAAGTCAAAGAAGTGAGGGTGCTCTCCAATGAAATTCAAATGATGACAAGTGTAGTCAGAATGTAAGGTACTAGAAGGAAATATGCAGAGCAGTAGCAGAATTATTACCAAAATTAGTTAATAGAAAGAGACAAAACAATAAGCACAATGACAATATAGATCCAAATGATGATACCTTTATGATCTTGAGAGCAAAGTGCATGTGCCTCTTTGAGAGGGAAACCTCTAACAAAACATAGCTCTAGTGCAAACGATTTCCAAGACAACATTTTCCATGCTTTCTACCCTTATTTATATTATTTCTCTCTTCTAGAGAACGATCTAAAGGAAGAAATTTCTAAAGGTGGAACCTTCTAGTAAGTCTTCTTACATTAGACGTGTTCACATTATTACATAGAACTTATTTACTAATGACGACCTTTATTACATAGAAAAACATATTATTCTATCTACTTGAGGGGTTAGGTAGGTTAAGACTCCCCCTAAAGAACATTCTTGTCCTTAAGTCTTGAGATGTGGGAACTGTTGGAGAATGACGACCAACTCCCATGTAGCATCCTTAATGGTTATGCCACATTCTGACATTCATCTTGGTTGACTTATGTGAAACTACTTGTTCCTCAATGGTTACATTGACATTCATGTTCACTGACAATGGTTGATTAAGGTTGGCCATGTTTGATGATGGTTAACAATGTTTTGTATGGATTAGCATGTTTGAGTATGGTTGACCATGGATGAATATGTTTGACTTTGGTTGAATATGTCTATGGTTGACTTTGGTTGACCATGTTTGACTATGTTAACCAAGTTTCTATGTTAGACTCTGCTTGACTATGATTGACTTTGGTTGACCATATTTGACTATGGTTAACCAAGTTTCTATGTTAGACTATGCTTGAATATGATTGATTTTGGTTGACCATATTTGACTATGGTTAACCAAGTTTCTATGTTAGACTATGCTTGACTATGGTTGACCATGTTTGACTATGCTTAACTATGTTTGGATATGGTTGATTATCATTGACCATGTTTGAATATGGTTGACTTTGGTTTAACATGATTGATTGTGGTTGAGTTTAGTTAACCATATTTGACCATGGTTGACTTTGCTTGACCATGGTTAGCCATGCTTTACTATTTATCATGTTTTTCCATATTTGACTACAGTTGTTGATGGTTTACAATGTTGACTATGGTTAACCATGCTCGACCTTGTTGATTATGGTTGAAAATGGTTGACTATAGTTTCACATGATTGACTTATATTAGAAAGTTGAATCCAAAATTATATCATGTTATGACATTGAAAACTAGAATTTAAAATTACTCACATATTTAAAAGTTTACTTGAATAAAATTTCAGATTATAACATTATAGGTAATTCCAATATATATCACATTGTGATGATGAAGTGAAAAATGAAATTATTTTTAAATTCAATCTTAAAGATATAACAAAATTATCCAAATAAATTAAGTTTTTACATTTTTGCATTATCCATTTTCATATCTATAATATATTTGTTGAGCGTTATAGTTGAACATATCCTTGAATTTTGAATTTAGGTTTATTAATGTGATCATTTAAGATGTTTTATCTATAAAAGTTTTTTTCGGTAGTAATGTCATCTCCATATCGTTAGAAAATAAAACATGTTTTATGCATTAAATATAGTTATGCATTAAAATGATGATCAACCATATATCATGAGGATGTGTAGGACGAGGAGACTAACCATGAGAAGCAAACTCCTATTTAAAACAATATTTTAAATATAAAATAAGTGTTGCTAGGCAGCTTAGTCCTGCCATGTAAGTTTTGAAATAGTATGTGATCAAAGGGTATAGTGTCAAGTAGAATGTTAATCATGGCGAGGTTGTTCTGGTTATTTATGGATAGGGTGTTGAATGTCAGATCATTTGATTTATAGGTATGCCCAGCTAAATCAAAGTGTGTTCTCTAAAGAACCGTTTCATTCATCTACTACAGACCGTGCATATACCACAATAGTATGTGTCACTGCAGCTCATCGGTATGCTGCCACGTTTCCTTCACTACTAATGATCCAACGCGTTGATATATGAACGTAAACATGTAGTCACAAACATAAACCCAGACCCACGCAATACAACGCTATTCGATAGGTACTAGGAAGGCTATTGGAAATTTGTAACACACAACTTTTATCGTTGACAAATATCTCACTGATTATATTGCAACACACGACTTTTAACATGGTACCTTCTAACTATGTTGTAGTGGAACTGTTCCGAAAATAATTATTATGCCAAACCTATATTTTCAAATTTCCAGCCATGGATTAGTGAAACATGTTCTTATTATCACCATTATCATACGCCACGCAAATGGAGAAAACTTTGGTTACTCTCTAAAATCCATAACGTATTGGCCGGTTCAGTTTACTACAATATGTAAATTGAAAATAAAAGATCCTTAGCACCCATAGGGATTTTTTTTTTTTTAATTCCAGGTGCGAAAGATTTCCACTCTCAACTGGCGTCCTTTTATCCAGCTAAACAAGGTGGTTTGTAAATAGATATTTATGCAATTGTAGAGGGAAGTGTCACTCGACATAGATATCTTGCTTCTATGAGCACAACAATTTCTGATATGGACGGGCACTAAATAGGTTATCCTTTCCATCAAAACAAAAATGTACCAAAGAGGAATTAGAACTTCCAAAAATATATGAATCACTACCCTGGCGAATATATGAAGGTCAGCCTTGAAAGCCAACCAAAAGTTCTATGAAGCCAATGGAGTGGTGAGAAGAATTTAGCTCAAGCTAATTGAGGTCACTTATGCAAGGATTAAGAACGCTAGACGGTGGTCGTAAAACATCCCATTGCCTTACCCTCACAACTTGCATGTTGCAAGCACTTGCAGTTGGCAGATCAAAACAAATGCATAAATGTCTACTAATAATGAATAATTAACTGATAGATCACTGGCGAGGGTTACAAGTGGGCCTATAAGGAGTGGAAAACATGTACGATTGGTTTGGAGGGAAAGGCAAGGAAACAAAGCCAACATCCTTGGCAAAGACAAAGTAAGAAGAGGTAATAGCAAAGGCAAAGTAAGCAGAGGTAAAGGCCAAGCATGAATTTTCCTTTCTTGGTAAGTTAGCTCATGTGCTAAGCTCATAAATGAATTGCTTATAGATTTAATGAAGGTCATATTGCCAAATAATATAATATGTATTATTGATGGTTTACTATATTAAACTTTATAACTCAACAAAAAAATTAAAAGTCAAAGCCTAAGTAATAGTAAGTTAAAAGACGAATGAACCCTATAGTAGTGCAGGTACTAACAAGGCTACTAGGTAGCATATACCTGCCGAATATAATAATGAAAGTATTGTTTAAGGAGATAGGAAGAGAAAGAACACGCATGAAATGACTAGATGGCAGAAATATTTATTACAATAACATTGGGGGGAGTGAAGGCAACAATAAGACTTCAAAGTCTTTGGCCAATAAGATCTCAGAGAAATGAGATTTGAAATTTAAAATAAATCATTATTTTTCAAAACTTTAGATAAAGAGGTGTATATTTTTTGGTCAACCATTAACTAATAGAAAGTCAAGCCTAACTCAAAGCTATATACCATGCCTATCAATAGGTATAATAATGGGCAAAAAAACTTTCATAAAATAAGAATGATAAAATAATATTTTATTGGTAAAATGACATTTTTCTTTTTATTTTAAAATGATTATTTGAGACTTTTACTAAATATCTTTAATTACAACACATTCATTTGTTTGCCTAAAACAAATTATTTAATTAATTTATAACTTTATATAATTCCAAATTTAATTCTTTCATTCAAATATAATTTTTTAATTCATATGTTAGTATTTTCAATTACAACACAAAATTTTCAAATAATCTAATATTATATTAAGTTATATTTTCAAAGTTTAATTCATACTTAGATGGAATTGAAAATAGCGTTGATGGCCCCTGCACATAAATGGCCATTAATTCTCATGAAACTATTAAGAGTATATTTTACCCTGTCTCAAATTTGTGACTTAATCTAGGTTGCGTTACCTGAGATGCTCTTAGTCAGTGGAAACAACATATAATTAACCCGCGTCGATGGTGAATGGCCGATTTTGAATTTTCTTTTGAATTTAAAGTACTGTCTTTAATGTCCAAAGAAGCTTCTGGTTCAAGTGCCTTTTGATTTACAGTACTCCGTCTTTGAATATTCAAAGAAGCTACTAGTTTCACTTACCTTTAAATTTTATTATTCGAGGGTGGGCTAAGCCGTCCACTATCGGCTTTAGATACTTGGTGTTTGCTTTCCACGGAATGTGGGGTCGTTAAGCCTTTTGTTTAAACATATGTTTGGTTTGGGTTATCAACAGTTTCTTGTAAATGGAAATAGGAAAAAAAAAAAAAGTTTAATAGGGTAGTTTCCCTAAGGTAGTTGGTCAGAGTATAGAATTTAGATGTGATTAAAAAAAAGTTCCCTATGTGATTAAAAAAAAGTTTCCTAAGGTAGTCGGTCAAAGTATAGAATTTAGTTCTCCTTTGGTTATAGATTCAAATTATGTGATACTGGGCCTAAACATCATTTACAACAATAAGGAGAAATTTAAAATAATAATAATTAAAAAAAATTAAATGTTTGTAAGAATTCCAGATCCTAGATCCGAAGCAGCAACAACACTCCTTTGCTATGGCTTTTTGTCTAGAGATGACCAAATCAACTGCGAAGTCCTTAACCGAAAAGAAACTGTGTGCTATTCTGCAACTATACATGCCGATTTTTTTTTCGGTACTCGTCTGCCATTAGAGGAACGATCGACGAAACAGACCAAAACTGAATCTGGAAAGGAGACAGCCTGATGCAGGCCTTAGGAGACATCTTGGGCAGTAGTCATATGGCAGAGTCTGCTAGGGCAGAGCTGGAAAGACGTTCTCCTTCGCATGTGGTGACTGGAGGGGCGTATGAGAGACGTGAGGGCTCTTTTCATCCATTCTCCTTTCACACCGTCGATTCTTACCAGTGAATTCGTCATGGCAGATCTCCTCGCAGTCAGCTGAGAATGCGTAGTAGAAGCAAGGGAGTTATTAGTATTTCTATGAAGATTGCAACAGAACGAACCCGGATGATTCGTCGGTGAACACATGCACGTATTTCTAGGTGGAGCACAAGGAATAGGCTTCATTGTGGCAATGCTTTTCGGTGAAATTGGACGACCAATGGATCGAACCTGTGACGCGGATCTGTCCAGGCCGAAATTGATAGAAGACGAAGCCACAACAGAAGTAGAAGAAAAATAAGAAGAGTCGCCGCTAATGCTTGGCTGAGTAGGCGAAAGCGTTCTGTGGACAACAAAGTTGATAGCGGAGGAAGATGTAGGTGAATCGAAATGGCGTGTGGGAGACTGGGATGCAAAGGTGAGGGGCAACACAGGGGTGTTGCTAGATCTACTTCTTGCCTAACAAGCTAAGCAAACCGAGTAGACTTGACGCCCTTGATTTATACAATACAATTTACCCAGATTTGTCACTTTTACCCCGATTTGTCACTTTTAAGCCAACAGGTTTTACCCGACCTTCGCACTTTCATGAAACAGTTGATTAATTAATCCATGGTGCTTTTGTGACTCTGGAGTCGGTACTAGATATTGAAGGAATAAGCTAATGCTTCTACAAAATGGAGCTCGATGGGACGTCTCGAGCACAGGGCACCATTTCGTAGAAGGTCGTGGCCGACCATCAACCCAACTCTCGTTCTCCGTCTCGGCCTCCTTCTCCGTTCGTCGTTTCCATTTCTCAGCCAGCTGTCCGTTCTCCGTCCACATACCATGATGGATGGATGTATGGGTGGTTTTCATTTCAAATTTAAATTTCCCTCCGTTTCAATTGGAAGAGCTGCCATGTTTTGAAAAGAGTAGCTGCTTCTTTGTTGTCTATTGTGATTACTGGGTTTGTGAATGTGGTCGCCACGACACTATCGATTTTCAGTGTTGACAGGATTGGAAGAAGGTTTCTCTTCATGGAAGGAGGAGTTCAAATGTTCTTCTCTCAGGCATGTTCTTTTTGTTTAATTTAACGGATTGATTATGGGCCTCTATGAGTACTCCTAACAAAAGGGTCGTGAGATTCCATGAAGTATGAAGGAGCAATGCAAGGTCCCGAAAACCTACCAGGAGGTCCCATCTGTTAGTACAAATTTGTATGGAATTGGATACAACAATATGACTCTTTTTTTATTTGATGTCTTTATCTGTTTGGGCCTTTTCCCAGAATTTTTAAGGTCCGTTCCAGGCCAAACTCTCTGTCATACATTCGGGATCAGTGGAGGTTGTCTTTTTTATTGGATTTTCTGTTTAGATTTGTACAAGTATACTATTTCATCCATTGTCTGTGATCTTCATACCGTCTATGAAGGTTTGGAAAGGCCTTATCTGAACATAGCGAAGGTTTGACAATGAATTGGGAGGATCCCAGATTGAGAATGTGGCTGAGTTCCCCGTTGGGTGAGCTGGTTTCGGCGTTTGGCTTCATCGCCTTTGGGCTAATGGATGAGGATCCTATTGTGGGTGTCTTGTTGATCGAGTTCTAACATTGATTTGGGGATGCCTAGTTAAGAATTCTCTGGTGGGTGACAAGATCTAGTTGGGTTTTTATGTAGGCGCCCAGGCCCTGATGGATATACAATGCATATCTATCTGTATGGCTGAAATATAATAGATATACAATTCATATTTGAAATCCCTGCGTAGCATCATCCAAGCAGCTGGATCTGAAAAATGCCTGAAGCATTTCCTTCTTGTTTTGGAGAATCTGGAGGTGCCCACTTGATAAACAAGTCATCGTCTTCTTCTTCTAGTAGCAGAATGATACAGAACCTGATAACTTCCCTATATCAAACCAAAATGGCAGGAATCTTCAAATTTGTGACCATAACATGGTGCAAGAATCTAATGGGCCAGGGCCTCAGTTTCCATGTCAATGACCGGAGTTTCCATTATATGTGCAATGTTGATATGAAGCCATGGTTCTTTTGGAGAAAGCACGGATCCAAGAGCTTTGATGTCAAGGGGCAGAAGATGGAGGTGTTCTGGGATGTGAGCAATGCTAAATATTTGCGTGGTCCTGAGCTGCAGAAAGGCTTCTATGTGGCTATGATATGTGAGAAGGAGATAGTCCTGTTGTTGGGAGAAATGCAGAATGAGGCCTACAAGAAAACCCACGCAAGGCAGCCATTCACTGAGCCCACGTTGTTGTCTAGAAGAGAGCATGTGTTTGGGAAGAGATATTACACAACAAAGGCACAGTTTGGTGAAAGTGGCAGGACTCACGAAATTTTGATTGAATACCACACAGGGGGATCCAAGGAGCCAAGATTGTATGTGAGAGTTGACAAGAAGTTGGTGTTGCAGGTCAAGCACCTGATGTGGAAGTTCAAGGGCAATAAAAAAATTAAGGTCGATGGAACCCCAATACAAATCTTTTGGGATGTGCACAATGGGTTCTTCAATCCCAGCAATCGCCATGCTGTCTTCATGTTCCATACTTATTGCAATAAGATATTGGACAATACTCGGACTGCCAACAATGCTACTGCCCCCTGTCAATCTCTGTCACACACCCACTATGGTAACTAAGATTTTTTTTTTTCTTTTCTTTGAGGGACAGAATCCCTGAATTTCTACGGGGCCTAGCGCAGACCATCCCTTCCCTTATCCTCCTCCAAGCGACCACAACCTGGCCTTAGCGCAAGCGCCTTTCACAACTCATGAGTCAGAGAGTCAAGGCTCTCGACTCCTCTTTCTCCAAACGCCGATACCCGAGATGCGATACGGGTATGGCTCCCTTCTCACTAGCACATGCTACATATAACCGTAGGTTAGGCTAAACACTATCACTACTCGCATCTCGCGACCTTGCGAGTTGGAGTGTTGAGCCCTCGTGCTCCTCCTTTGTGAATCCCCGAAACTCACATCTTGCGACTTCGCAAGTTGGAGCGTTGAGCCCTCATGCTCCTCCTTTGCGAATCCCCAAAACTCGCATCTCGCGACTTCGCGAGTTGGAGCATTGAGCCCTCGTGCTCCTCCTTTGCGAATCCCCGAGACACGATAAGTCAACAATGGGTTGACTCTTTCCCAGGTGACATGTGTCCACCACCTGTCACCTGCTTCCACCTTTCTCTGGGTGCTTGTTGTTACGCCGCCTTTCAACCATGCGGTCCCCATCCAACGGATGTGCCATGTAGTTGCATGAGCCGTTGATGCTCCACACTTCGTGACTTCTGTAGTCGAAAAGGAATTCTTTCAACCTTTGAATTCTCGATACGCGATACCACGCGGAGGTTCTGATCCAACGATTCTCCCGTGGCTTGGATCCAACGACCATGATCACGTCGTGATCTCGCGAATCGTGAGTTCGTGCAGTCCTACCCTTGACCACTCCAAGTCGTGAGTCAGCGAAATGCTACCTGACTGCCACGCGTTCTGTGCCGATGGACGGTTCCGAATACTTCGGGACTTTCAGGACGTTGTCGAGTCCACTCTCCTGCCTATGCAAAGGTTAAGATCGATGGTCAATAGAGCTCCGACAAATCCTTGGATCTACGGTCCTGGATCCCATCGCTACTTGCAAAGGCTGAAAGGGTCGAGGTGTTAATGCTTGTGCTTCTCCTCTAGATCCATCGGTCTTGACAGATCTGGGGTATTTCCGAAAGGATTCCGACCATTTGTCTACCAAACGATGGGGTATTCTCTTTCGATAATTGGACTCGCTATCCTTTCTGAGCTTGAATCACGAAATTCAACCTCTCGGAGCTTCAAACTCCCACGACTCCGAGACCTTAGAGAGCTACTCTTTCTTGCATAAAGTTTCCAGACCTGGATCGCATGAACCTTTAGACGGTTCTTGGGCAATTGTCCTTGATCTTAGTCGAGTCTCTGGGTAAAGGTTCAGTACGGTTCCAAGGTTTATGGGGTAATTCCCGGGGAAGAGTACTCTCGAGGAGCCTTCCCAGAATATTACGAGAATCAAGCAAACAAGACGATTCTCAGTGGAGCGAACTCATGCCCTAGAATTAATCATTTGTACAGAAACCAACTATGGCATGTAAGTATACACATGCATCCATTATTTCCAGTCTAAAACACCATGCAGTCATTCCACCCATAAATCATTATGGGCATATAAACATGAACATGTAATTCATGATATTCAATTCAAAATACAAGGCATAAAACACTTATCAGATTCACCAGGCGTGATGCAACTGCTGAGAGGGGTGCTCGTTTCCACCCAACCATAGGCTCAGTGACTCCAAACTGATTTACCACTAGCCACCCCCGAGCTAGACCACGATGCTTTGAGATTTAGTCTCCTACTTCCAGCTCAACGAAAGTCAAGGACGAAGGTTACTCTCCTTCTCCTGATACAGAAAAACAATCCAGAACGAAGGTTACTCTCCTTCTCCTATGTTCAGAACTTCGTGTGTTTCTAGAGCTTCTCCCATTCTCTTCCATGATCCTTGTCACGCGCGCTCTCTCTCTGCCCTTTACCACACTTCCTCTTTTGCCTTTTTCTCTGTAATATTGCATGTGGCGCGAATTTTCCCATCTGTGGTCAGGTATGAGAGCTTTTACGGATGGGCGGTTCAACCCCATCCCCTCATTAACTCTTGAGGAGCCTCCCCACCTACCAATCTGATTTGAAATCCATTCCAGGTCAGAGAGTTGCTTTGGTCTTTGAGCAAGTAAAAACCAATACGGTACTGGCTCGGTGGAAGTTAACGCAACCATTCCCGGTCCTTTCCACCACCTCTCATTAGCCATCATGGCATCTTTTAGCACATCCCCCCCTCCTAGCAGTCATGCAACACATATTCATAACATAATTTACATTCATCAACCTTTTATACAAAGGTCCGTCAAATCAAACATTCACATCTTTGAGTTTGCCATAGTTCTTGGCCAATATAGTTATTTTTACAGACTGGGGGAAACATGGTTTTACAATTCCCTTCCCCTTAAAGGAACATCGTCCTCGATGTTCTATCTATCAATATGACGTGTCTGTACAGAAGTAAACAAAATCGAATATGCATGTTTCATGGCATCTTCCATTTCCCACGTAGCTTCATCTGGGCCAAAATGTTTCCACTGCACCTTGACCTGTGCAATGGTTCGGTTTCTGAGTGGGGTTTCCTTTCTGTCCAGTATGCATTGAGGTTCTGGCAGGAATTCTCCCTCCAGTTCCACCTGGATCACAGACCAATCAATTATATGATTAGAATCGTGTACATATTTTTTCAATAATGAAACATGGAAAACATTATGTGTTTTTACTATGGGAGGAAGTGCTAGCCTATAGGCTATAGGTCCCACTCTATCTAGAACTTCAAAGGGTCCAAAATACCGAGGTGCCAATTTGGCACAAGCTCCCATCCTTAGGGAACTCTTCCTGGGCCTAACTCTGAGATATACGTGGTCTCCCATCTTGAATTCTCTTGGAGTTCTCTTTCGGTTGGCGTAACTTTTCTGTCTGTTCTGAGCGACCTTTAGATTTTGTTTTATCTGAATCACTTGTTGTTCCATTTATTTCAACATGTCGGGTCCAATAGTAATGTTGTTCACGGGATTACTCCAACTAACTGGAGTGTTGCACGGCCTACCGTAGAGGACTTCGAAAGGACTCGTCTTCAGGGATTCTTGGTAGCTGTTGTTGTAGGCGAATTCCACCAGTGGCAGGTAATCTTCCCACTTTTTGGGTTGATGCATTACATGCATCCTTAGCATGTCTTCTAATATTTGGTTCACTCTTTCCATCTGTCCATCGGTTTGAGGATGATAGGTGGTGCTAAATAGTAATTTGGTCTCCAGACCAACCATCAAGGATTTCCAAAAGTTGGAAGTAAATTTCATGTCTCTGTCAGACACGATCTCTTTAGGCATGCCATGTAGTCTGAATATCTCCTTCATGAATACGTTGGCGATGTCTATTGCCTTGCAAGTTGACTTGACGGGGATAAAATGAGTGGACTTTCTCAATTTATCCACCACTACCATGATGGCGTCATTCTGTTTGGTCAAGGTTGGTAATCCGGTGATGAAATCCATGGAGATGGTTTCCCATTTCCATTCCAGGATTGGTAGAGGTTGTAATAATCCTATTGGGTGTCGATATTTTACTTTAACCTGTTGGCATTCTATGCATTTGGCTAAGTACTCAGCTATGTCTTTCTTCAATCCAGGCCAATAGAATTGTTTCCTGGTGGCCATGATCATCTTCTGGTATCCTGGATGACCAGTATATGGTCTTTTATGTAGTTCATCCATCATGAACCTCTTCAAGTCATCACAATCTAGAATATACAATCTGTTTTTGTAATTTAGCAGACCTCCATCTATCATCTGGTAGCCTTCATACTTTATCTCTGTGGGTTCTTGCTCTAGGTACAAGTTAACAGTCTGGAAGAATGCGTTTGTTTCTTGTGCATTCCTGACTCTTTCCTTGACATTCATCTCGCAGGTGGTCACCCTGTCAGGTGAATTGTTTTCATACCTCTGCTAAGGGCATCGGCCACCTTATTTTCCTTTCCTTTAATATGTTTGATTTCAAAATCAAACTCGCTAAGGAAGGCCATCCACCTAGCTTGTCTGGCATTAAGCTTTGGTTGGTCAAACATATATCGCAATCCACAGTGGTCTGTCATAAGTACAAATTTCCTTCCCAGGAGGTAATGCCTCCACATTTTTAAGGCGTGCACTATGGCGACCAGTTCTAGATCATGGGTCACATAGTTGATTTCGTGCTCATTCAATTTTCGTGATTCATAGCGGACTACACTTCCTCCTTGCATAAGGATTCCTCCGAGCCCTTCCTTGCAAGCATCTATGCACACAAGGAAGTCAGCTTCGAGATCGGTGATCTTCAACATGGGTGCATGGGTCAGTAGATGTTTTAGGGATTGAAATCTTTCTTCACATTCTTGTGTCCACGCGAATTTAGCTCCCTTCTTCTGGAGGGCAGTGATTGGACAACCAATCTTGGAGAATCCTTTTATAAATCTCCTATAGTATCATGATAAGCCAATAAAGGATCTGATATCTGAAACGTCCTTAGGGGTAGGCCATTCCATGATAGACCTGATCTTGTCAGGGTCTACTGCTACTTCTTCTTCAGATATGATATGGCCCAAGTAATGTATTTGCTTCTGGAAAAAGTCGCACTTACTAACTTTGGCATAAAGCTGATGTTCTCTTAGCACTTGAAGCACAAGTCTAAGATGTTCCTCATGTTCCTCTCTATTCTTGGAGTAAATTAATATATCGTCAATAAAAACCAGTACAAATTTGTCTAGGAATTTGTTGATTACATTGTTCATCAAGCACATAAAAGTGGCAGGGGCATTGGTTAATCCAAATGGTACTACCACAAACTCATAGTGACCATATCTCGTCCTGAAGGCAGTTTTGTGGATGTCTTCACCCTTGATTCGGACTTGATGGTATTCAGATCTCAAGTCAATCTTTGAGAAGATGGAAGCACCTCCCAATTGATTGAACAGGTCATCGATCCTGGGTAAGGGGTACTTGTTCTTTATGGTTACCTTATTGAGTTGTCTATAATCTATGCACATTCGGAGGGTACTGTCTTTCTTTTTCACAAACAGGAGTGGTGCTCCCCATGGAGACACACTGGGTCGGATATAGCCTTTGTCCATCATTTTTTTTAGTTGTAATTTAAGCTCAACTAGCTCGGGTGTGCTCATCCTGTAGGGTGTCCTAGACACTGGCACAGCTCCTGGTGCAAGTTCTATCGAGAAGTTAATGTCCCTTCTCGGAGGTAGATCCGGTACCTCTTCTGTAAATACATCTCTATATTCTCTTAGTGTGGGGTGTTCTTTGAGGCTTGGTTTGTCATCTTCAACTGATTCCAACACCTGTATCGCATATAGTGGACATCCCTTTCTGCAATACTTCTTCATTTGAAGGGTTGATATTCGTCTCACCGAGACAGGTTTTTGGATCCCTCGAAGGGTTATCCTTCTTCCTTCTTCACTTACACATTGTAAGGTTTTATGGTAACAGTCCAGTCTGGCTTTATATGTGGCTAGCCAGTTCATACCAATCAACAGGTCATACAATCCTAGGGGTAGTATGTTAAGGGTTGCTTGGGTGGGGAATTCATCCATAGTGAATTGGCAAGCTAGTATGACCTCCGCTACCTTTCTTTTGGTGCCAGTGGCTAACTGTACCAACCATGGCTTGGCATGTTTATGTGGCTGTAATTTACACTTATCAACAGCCTTAAGAGCTATATAACTCAAATTTGAACCAGGGTCAATTAGAATAGACACTATATGGTTGGTGATCATACTTTCCATCTCCACCACTAAAGCTTGGTGGTCAGCTTGTTTATTATCCAAGGCTGCATAAATTTGCAGCACATTCCTGGCCACGTCATTGACGGTGGTAGCTTCTTGAACCTTGTAAATTCTTCGACTGTTCTGTTGTCAGTGCGGGCAGTCCCTCAGTAGATGTTCTTCTCCACAACCCCAACATTTCAAGGGTTCTCTCTTTGGGTTATCAATCTTTCCTGGGGTAAATCTAGAAGGTTTATTTCCGCTCTGGGAGGGGAAATTCTGTTGATGTACACTTCGGGTTGGGAAGCTCATCCTTGAGTCCTTTTTATAGTTTTTAAATCTTGGGGATTTAAACCCCTTTTTCTGGAATCCCGAACTATTCTTCTACTTCCAGCTTTCGCGAGGTTTTGTCCGATGCCCAAGCTGTTCATAACAATATCTTGCCTTTCGGATAGTGTATTCTAGGGTCTTTGGCTCGTCAAACTCAATCATGTTCTGATAGTCCTTAGGTAGTCCACTGATGAATCATTGCACCTTTTCCTTTTCTGCTTTTATATAGGGTACATACCTCAACAACTCGAGGAATCTGCTGACATATTCCTCTATGGCGAGTTTCCCCAGCTTGAGTTCATAGAACTCTTTAGTCTTTTCGTCGAAATACTTTTTCGACAGATACTTCTTCCTGAAGTATTTCTCAAATCGTTCCCAAGATAGGTCCTCTTCATGAATCCCTTTTACATTCTTAAGGTCTTCCCACCAAATGGAAGCCTTTCCATTCAAGTTGAAAGTGGCTACTCTGGCCTTCAAGTTTTCTGAGAAGTCATGGACTCTGAAATACTTCTTTAGTCCAAGAAGCTAGGCCTCCGCTTCCTCCCCCTTCTTTATTTCACCATCAAAAGAGGGTGGTTTGGCCTTCTTGAATTCTTCGAGATTATGAATTTTGGAATGCCTTCGCTTCTTCCATTTTCTTCGGGAATAAGAACTAGTTATGCTACTAGAAGATCCCTTCGAGTCGCCAGTTTCCTTTCTAGAGGAATCGTCCAACGCTTGTCCCTTATCTCTGGGGTGGACCTTTCTTGAGGTGCTCTTTCCAGTGTGGCCACTTAAAAGACCATGTTTCCGTATCTCAGGTGGACTTCGACTTTTCTTTGTCTACTGTTGGTCCACGTGACTGGTGTCAGGTCCATGCTGCAATTGTCTTTGTATGTCGGATAAACTTTGCAGCAAGACTGCATTAATATCCGTTTGCTTCTCTTGCTCTTTTATCAACCTCTCATTGTCGGCCTTGCAGCTCTGTAGTTCGACCATGAGGCTCCTCACAATCTCAGCTAGATCTGGAGGGGTCTCTACTTCTCTCCTTTCATCAGACTCTTCGTCTCTATTATGGGAGCCATCCTCCACTTCATGGTGCGTCACCATTCTATGCATCTGCAGTTCTCCGTGGTTGATCGTCCTCTTGTGTGCAGGAAAAACACTTGTTGTTAGTCAATATTTATATTCATATATAACCAGTGCATAATTCATATTTTTCAAATGCATACACACAATAGGAATTTTCATTCTTAACTTCGACTTTTGATAAGGGGGGTTAAGATAGAGGGTTACTCCTTTTAAGAGTACTTCAAATGGAGTTTCTGCACAACTCATTCATGAGCCCAAGCAGGCCAAGTGTTGTAACCATGCTCTGATACCAATTTGTCACACACCCACTACGACAACTAAGAATTTTTTTTGTCTTTTCTTCGAGGGACAGAATCCCTAAATTTCTACGGGGCTTAGTGCAGACCATCCCTTCCATTATCCTCCTCCAATCGGCCACAACTTGGCCTTAGCGGAAGCGCCATTCGCAACTCGCGAGTCGAAGAGTCAAGGCTCTCGACTCCTCTTTCTCCAAACATCAATACCCGAGATGCAATACGGGTATGGCTCCCTTCTCACTAACGCCTGCTACATATAACTGTAGGTTAGGCTAAACACTAGCACTACTTGCATCTCGCGACCTCGCGAGTTGGAGTGTTGAGCCCTCGTGCTCCTCCTTTGTGAATCCTCGAAACTCGCATCTCACGACTTCGCGAGTTGGAGCGTTGAGCCCTCGTGATCCTCCTTTGTGAATCCCTGAAACTCGCATCTCGTGACTTTGTGAGTTGGAGCATTGAGCCCTCGTGCTCCTCCTTTGCGAATCCCTGAGACACGATAAGTCAACAATGGGTTGACTCTTTCCCAGGCGACATGTGTCCACCACCTGTCACCTGCTTCCACCTTTCTCTGGGTGCTTGTTGTTATGCTGCTTGTCAACCACACCGTCCCCATCCAACGGATGTGCCACATGTTCGCATGAGCCCTCGATTCTCGGCACTTCGCGACTTTTGTAGTCAAAAAGGAATTCTTTCAACCTTTGAACCCCCGATACGCGATACCACGCTGAGGTTTTGATCCAATGGTTCTCCCGTGGCTTGGATCCAACGACCATGATTATGTCGCGATCTCGCGAATCGTGAGTTCGTACAGTCCTATCCTTGACCACTCCAAGTCGCGAGTCAACGAAATGCTACTCGACTGCCCTGCATCCTATGCCAATGGACGGTTCCAAATACTTCGGGACTTTCAAGACGTTGTCGAGTCCACTCTCCTGCCTATGCAAATGTTAAGATCGACGGTCAATAGAGCTCCTACAAATCCTTGGATCTACGGTCCTGGATCCCATCGCTACTTGCGAAGGCTGAAAGGGTCGAGGTGTTAATGCCTGCGCTCCTCCTCTAGATCCATCGGTCTTGACAGATCTGGGGTATTTCCGAAAGGATTCCGACCGTTTGTCTACCAAATGATGGGGTATTCTCTTTCGATAATTGGACTCGCTATCCTTTCTGAGCTTGAATCACGAAATTCAACCTCTCGGAGCTTCAAACTCCCACGACTCTGAGACCTTAGAGAGATACTCTTTCTTGCATAAGGTTTCCAGACCTAGATCACATGAACCTTCAGACGGTTCTTGGGAAATTGTCCCTGATCTTAATCGAGTCTATGGGTAAAGGTTTGGTACGGTTCCAAGGTTTATGGGGTAATTCCTGGGGAAGAGTACTCTCGAGGAGCCTTCCCAGAATATTACGAGAATCAAGGAAACAAGACAATTCTCGGTGGAGCGAACTCATGCCCCAGACTTAATCATTTGTACAGAAACCAACTATGGCATGTAAGTATACACATGCATCCATTATTTCCAGTCTAAAACACCATGCAGTCATTCCACCCAGAAATCATTATGGGCATATAAACATGAGCATGTAATTCATGATATTCAATTCAAAATACAAGGCATAAAACACTTATCAGATTCACCAGGCGTGATGCAACTGCTGAGAGGGGTGCTCGTTTCCACCCAACCGTAGGCTCAGTGACTCCAAACCGATTTACCACTAGCCACCCCTGAGCTAGACCACGATGGTTTGAGTTTCAGTCTCCTACTTCCAGCTCAACGAAAGTCAAGGACGAAGGTTACTCTCCTTCTCCTGATATAGAAAAACAATCTAGGACAAAGGTTACTCTCCTTCTCCTATGTTCAAAACTCCTTGTGTTTCCAGAGCTTCTCCCGTTCTCTTCCGCGATCCCTGTCACGTGCGCTCTCTCTCTGCCCTTTACCACACTTCCTCTCTTGCCTTTTTCTCTGCAAGATTGCGTGTGGCACGAATTTCCCCGTCTGTGGTCAAGTCTGAGAGATTTTACGAATGGGTGGTTCACCCCCATCCTCTCATTAACTCTTGAGGAGCCTCCCCACCTACCAATCTGACAGGAAATCCATTCCAGGTCAGAGAGTTGCTTTGGTCTTTGAGCAAGTAAAAACTAGTACGGTATTGGCTCAGTGGAAGTTAACGCAACCATTCCAGGTCCCTTCCACCACCTCTCATTAGCCATCATGGTCTCTTTTAGCACATCCCCCCCTCCCAGCAGTCATGCAACACATATTCATAACATAATTTACATTCATCGACCTTTTATACAAAGGTCCGTCAAATCAAACATTCACATCTTTGAGTTTGCCATAGTTCTTGGCCAATATAGTTATTTTTACAGACTGGGGGAAACAGGGTGTTACAATCTCTTCCACCATCTGTGCTGCAGTGGCCTACTCCATCTGCATTCAATATCAGAGGCCATGATAAGGCCTTCAAGAGCAGCTCCTCATCATCTTCCTCTCTGAATTCAAGCTCTTCAGTGTTGCGATGGGCAAGCATGGAGACTGACACAGGCAACCCATCTGGCTTCTCCTTATTGTTGTATGCATGGAAGAATGAGTAGGGGACTAATTAGTATTACTATTATCAGTGCTAGTACCGACCTTTCTTTCGAATATTTGATTTTTGTATATATAATGGCATAGGCTAGGCTACTTTCTGTTTTCTTTTCAATTCTGATAAATATATGAATATTGATTTATTGAAGCCTCATCATATGGGAGCTTTTGAGACATGAATAAGTCCATTGTCCAGCTTTCTCTAAGGCCGAGTATTGATGCTCCTGCTACTACTTATGCCAATGGTAGCGATGGACCAATAAATGACTTCATTAGGAATTTCACAAATCGAAACACTTTCAATTGATTGTCCAAAGGGGAGTTAGTCTCTTCATGTTTTTTGTGTTGGTGAAGTTCAGGGTTAAATTCAATTTTATGCTTATTAGCTATTCATATTTTGTCAAGGTTTCCTTGAGTTGGCAAAGTTCAGGGCATGAGAATTAATTTCATGTTTATTGAGTATTTACAATCTTTGGGTGAGAAGTTCTCACAAGACATATGCAGCTAACATGAAATATTTGTCCCACAAGATCAAACCCACTCTATTTTTGGTGTAAACATAGTGATGACATGGGATTTTCACCAGGTAAGACAGTTAGCTTTCATGGTGGTGACCAACATTTGTTCTCTTATAATGCATTATAGAGACCAAGAGTATAAAATCTTATAACCAATGTGCATAGTGTTAATTGGATTCTTTATAAATTGTGTGCATTGTGCTCTGAAATGGATTTACAAATTATAAATTGGTGTCTACTGTCAATCTCTATTTTCACTATCATAAAATGATGTGGCTTATGCCAGTTTTATGAAACTTATGTGTTTTGTATAATATTCAGAATCACTTCAACTCTTGCCATGCCTGTGAAAGTAATCAATCTTCATACCATATATTTTTTTTTAAATGTGGATAATCAAACAGGGTCGTTTAGTTGTTTGGATCAGGTTGACTAACCGTTTTGGGATTTTGGATTTTGTGTGCAGGCTTTTACTATCAATGAAGCAAGATAAACGACCATTCCAACTTGACTTTGTAATCAATCTTGCATTGAATCTCATAAATGTTCCCTGCCCAAATGTTTTGATTGTCTTATGATGTTTGGAGTCTCTAAATCGACCTTTAAAATTAAAAAAACCCAAATTGCATTTATTGGCAAAAAAATGTTACATCAAATTCCAATGAGGCATTGTCAAGGAAAAAACATAACATAGAATTGCATAAGGAAAAAACATAGTATTGCATGATTGGTCGTCTGCTACTATCAACTATGTAATTAGTATTTAATTGCATAGTTAGTACTTAATTGTGATTGCATCAAGTAGTTGATATAACAAATATCTTCATTTGTTCTCTTCACAAATAGAATGTCGAAAAGAAAAATAAATTAATTTCATCATGTAATTTAAAATTTGAGTATGAACTTTTTTTAAGTATCAATAAGGATTTTGATATAAATAAAAGTTTTTTTTTTTTCAATGTATAAAAGTGATTTTTTCCCCTTCACTACTACTAGTTATATTTTTGAGTTTAGGATCTTCCTATATATCCTAACATGAAGGAAGATGTATAATTTTATGTTCAATGGATATATATATATATATATATATATATATATATATATATATATATATAAACAAATTTATCAATGGATAAGATATCTCTAAGCCTTTGACTTACATATTAGCTATAGGAAAGGGGAAAGTTATTTGTGTAGCTTCAAATCAAATATTAAGAACAAGATTATATATATATATATATATATATATATATAAGTCAGTGACTTACATATTAGATAAGGGGAAAGTTATTGTGCGGCTTCAAATCAAATATTAAGGAAAAGATTATATGCATTAGCATCAACAAATATATGTGATACAGGGGTGTCCCTTGCTAGACCACGTGGCATTATTTTTCCCTACATATTAATGGTGGTTGGGTCATCTCCCTAATGTCTTTAATATGTATTAAGTTTGGTTGGTTGAAGGGCACCACTTAGCTATGTTTGAGATGCTAAGCCTCATTTTGGTGGTAGTTGAACTTTATTATGGGGTCTTTAAATCTTGGAGACAATGTTTTGAAAGGGAAAATAAGAAAATAAGTGGATGAGAATATAACCTAGAGGAACATAGAAGAATAGAGGAGAAGGAAAATGGGAGGAAAAATAAGCGAAGTAGAGGATGAACTTCGCAGTGACAAAAACATAAAACCCAAAGATTAATTAAACTTGTTACAAGATTCCTCTTTGGATTTTGTAATCCTAGCTGAGACTTAGACTAGCAAGCACTCCCATTTTTAATGTTATGAAGAAGAATATTTGGCCATGTAGTTATTAACAATAGTAGTTGAATACCATTGAGGTAGATGCATGCACACTGATGAAATATCAATGTAGTATAAATGTTGGTTGTGTAAATTTGGTTCCTCCCTTGGTGTGCTTGATTACTTTAAATGTTGTATGTTCCTCCTTTAATAGTTGTGTGCTTTGAGCATTAGTTTTGGAATCCCTAGTCATTGTTTCTTGCATGCTACCTTGGGTTACATTAGTGTTTTATTAGAGTAGGTTTGAGCCCTACATGTGATAGAAGAACAATTTCAACCAAGGAGAGCTCGCTAGGTAGAATTCTTGTGGGGACAAAAGCAATTCCAATAAAGAGAATTTGTTGGGTAAAGTTATAACAAGAAGAATTACACAAGAGAACAACAATATGGCATACATAAGGGGAATAGTTACACAAGAGAAAAAGAATACGACACACAGAAGGGGAGTAGGATTACCAAAATAGGGTAGAGGGCAACATATAGGATATACAAATGAGATTGCCCAGATGTTGATGGCTATGTTAGCTAGAATGGATGCCATGGAGGAAGCTCAAAGAAGAGGGGATGCAATAGATATTCATGATGTGAGTAATGAGGAGCAAGAAGCAAAGGTACCACAATAAGAAGATGAGGAAGTTCAAGCCCCACAAGAGAGGATTATCAGTGCATTGATAGAATGGAGAGGTAGGCCAAATATGGAAACCCTACCTACTTGGGGAGCTTAAACCTAGAAGAATTGATAGATTGTAATATAGCTAGGGGGTTAATATGGGGTACCTAAGGAGGTACCCAAGGGGAATAATAATAGTTAGGTAGCTATGTATTATTATGTATGGAGGCAATTTCTAGTAAATAGGGCCCAATGTGGTAGCGTGAACACAATGAATGTAAGAAGGCTTACTAGAAGGTTCCACCTACTACAATGTTCCTAGGAGGTAGATAATATTATAAACAAGTAGAAGCAATGTAATTGAGATTGTGAAGTGTATTGTAATTGTAGCAAGCAATGATTGCTTATGGAGTGCATTCCTTCCTTAAAGAATAATATATGGTGTTACCCTACCTCAAGGGTTCTCTCTAATTCACACGTTCATTATTTTATGTGAATGCTTTGATTTATTTATGAATTTAAGGGTTTAAATATCTATACTTTATTTCAGATCCATTGAGTACATAACATTTGGTATTAGAGCATTCACATAAACATTTATTATTCCTTAAGGAAGGATGCACTCCACAAGCAATCCTTTCTTGCTACAATAACAATACACTTCACCATCTCCATTACATTGCTTCTACTTATTTATAGTATTATCTACCTCCTAGGAACATTCTAGTAGGTGGAACCTTCTAGTAAACCTTCTTACATTCATTGTGTTCACACTACTACATTGAGCATTATTTACTAGGAATGACCTACATACATAAAAATACATAGCTACCTAACTATTATTATTCCCCTTTAGTACCTCCATAGGTACCCCATATTACCCCCCTAGGTATACTACAAGCCACATGTCACACCATGTCAACAAAAGAAAAATTTTGTTTAAAAAGAAAAAAAAAACAATAGTTTGGAGCCAATTTCTTGTTTTGGCCATAACAAATGCATATGAACTTGGATGAACATGAAATTGAAGGTGGAGATACACATTGATGTATATTGTAGAAGTATTGGTGAGGGTGGTTTGCAAATTTAGCTCCAAAATTCATGAAATTGACAATCAATGGTGTTTGAAGAACAAGAGGGTACTCATTGACATGAGCTCAATGGAATATGAAATTTGGAAAATAAGGAGTAGGAGTAGGCATGAAGGAGAACCTAGTTGGGCATTTGATTATATTCCAAGGGGTTTGAAGTGGAAGTGGAAA
Organism: Picea engelmannii; assembly: GCA_009831015.1. Taxonomy (NCBI): domain Eukaryota; kingdom Viridiplantae; phylum Streptophyta; class Pinopsida; order Pinales; family Pinaceae; genus Picea; species Picea engelmannii. The sequence goes on along the minus strand of ML777935.1, from coordinate 605,676 downwards.
AATAGGGCTAAATAGATGAGTAAAGCATGGTACAGTTGATTGTTAGTTAGTAAGTAAAGGTTGGACCAAAGATGGTTGAGTCACTGGAGTCAACTGCCACCTAGTCTTAGTTAACTGGCCATGCGGTCGTTAATTAACTAGCCAAACTAGAGTGAAATGAGGAGGAGATCACTCACACATGTGGAATGCACCTTACTGGTGATCATCCCAATGAAAGTGTGCATTACTGGTGATGATCCCAAAGTTAGCATGCAACACTTGGTGATAAAACCAAAGTTGACATGCAACACTTCATTGAACTAATCTAACTGAACGGTAACTGAGAATTGACTGGAGGGTATGTGGCACCCTTGTCTAGGGGAGAATATCCTCAAAGAGGGAAGAATATCTCAGACTAAGGGATCCTCAACATAGCCAAATAAACTTCAGAAAATAAAATGAAAATAAAATCCTAGGTGTGTGTAATATCTCCAACACCCCCCCTAAACACTACTAGGGAGTATACATAATGAATGGGTCTAAAAAACAGAGACCATGTTAGGTACCCATGAACAATGCAACTAATGAACACTGAAATAAAGTGAGGAAAGAGGGAAAACCTCATGGGAAACACACCCCCCCCCCTCAAAATACAATGTATCAAAATAACAATGCAAAGGCATCATGGGTTCAATGGTAGTAAGTACATGAGGAGGATCCTCAAACTAATATTTGGTCATCCTCGGATCCACTGGATCCCCAACAAGGTCTCCTGCATCCTGAAGTGTGGACTACGCCCACTTGGGTATTTTCTATGGCTCCTCATCTACATGTAATAAATCTGCATCTGAATGCTCTGAACATGCATATGAATGCCTTGAATCCTATGAGTCTGTATCAGAACTCATATATGAAGTGGATTATGAATGTGCAGACTCATCATCTCAAACTGGTGGAAGGAAAAAAGTATATGCATGCAGATCTTATGGATCATGCAAGAGACTTTCCTCAAATTGAACATTGCGTTCAATGATGAGTTGGTCTGTAGAAGGATCAATAAGTCTATATCCTTTCATATCGTGTGGGTAGCCAAAAAAAATACATGCAATACTCTGTGGATCTAGTGATTTCCTCTTCTCATAGGGAATGTGATCCCATGTTCGTGATCCAAAGATACGTAAGTGGGTGACTTTCAATTTGTTGTCGCTCCAAGTCTCGAAAGGAGTCTGATCCTTGACAACTCTGTGAGGGGATTTGTTCTGGATGTAGTTGGAAAAGTTAAGTGCCTCATCCCAAAGCTTCTGAGGAAGTGACCTTGCATGAAACATGTAAGAGGCCATCTCCTTGAGAGACATGTTTTTCCTCTGAACAACCCCGTTCTGTTGTGGAGTGTATGGTACTGTGTGCTGCAACTGTATCCCGACCTCAAGAAAAATATTCTAAACATCTATGTTGACATTCTCCCCTCATTATCTGTACGGAGGGATTTGATATTTCTCCCTAATTGATTCTCAACAAGTTCCTTGAACTCTTTTAGGTTCTCAAAGACCTCTCACTTCTTTATGAGAAAAAATACCCAAGTATAACGTGAGTAATCATCCAAAAATGTAAGCACGTACCTTGCCCTACCGATGGACGGATGCGAGAATGGACCCATGAGATCACTGTGAATCATATCCAATGAAGAGGAGGCCCTGTGAGCCTTCCCTTTCTCGAACTTCTCTTGAGAATGCTTTCCAAGGACACATCCTTCACAAACCCCTTAGGAAAAGTGGATACCAAGTAACCTGATGATCATCCCCTTCTTGTTAAGCCGTTGCATGTACCTGAAGTTCAGGTGACCAAAAATCTCATGCCATAATATACTATTGTCATAAACATGTGTAAGTAGTACAGAGAATCAGGTTCAATAAACTTAGAAAAAGTATATAACTGATATTTATGATTTACCTCCCCGATAATAGTTTTGGAGTTATCTTGCATGTTGAAAATGAACACAGAGTCTAGTGTGAAATCCACTTTTTTGCCTGAGCCTGTGCGTCTAATATGGTACTATGAGAGTAGATTCATAGACAAATGATGAACATGGAGAATGTTCTCAAAGATTCCATGATCTAGTTCCACTCATCCTTTTCTAGTGACCTCGACTTGAGAGTCATCCCCCATGAGGATAGGAGGTCCCGTGCATGCAATTACAGAAGATCAAATATCCTTTGTGTTTTTCATATGATGTGAAGTGCCTGAATCTACAATCCAAGTGTCAGGAGAAGAATGTATAACAACTAATGCATGAGGATTGATTTTCTTAGGGGCTTGATCTCCTGACTTCTTCTTGGCAGCCTCATGAATGAAGTCCCTGAGATTGTTTTCTAAAGAACTTGAGCCATCTGATCAATCTGCTTCTTCATGTAGGTTGATTCTGGATGGTTCCCGTGATTGCAGTAACCACACTTCTTCCCTTGCTTGATTTTTCCACCTTTGGAATCAGAGGAATCATTGAAGGGTTTGGAGTACCCTTCCTTGTTTAGATCGACATGCGCCTTTTCTTTGCCTTTCCTTTTGGATTTAGGATTTTGAGAGCTTCCGCCATCTCGCAAAACAAGTGCTTGTGACTTTTGGCCCTTGATTATTCCCATTTGAATGAGCTTATCCTACTCCTGTGTCAAAGCCTCAATAAACTATGATAACGAAGGAATGGTCCAGGTTTCTCCTGTGGTGAATCTGTTAGAATGAAATGTGGAGACAAATACACTAAATTCTGGTCCAAGTTTTTCCATGATAGAAAGAACTAGTTGTTTTTCCTGTTTGGATTTGTTGATACCATAGTCTTTCAATTTATAGAGAAGAGATTTAAATTTGGTGAAGAAATCTTGGATATTGTCAAAGTTCTTCGGATCCAAGGAGTTTAGGTCTACTTTGAGCAAATGGCCCCTCATTTCATCCTACTTTCCAAAGAGTCCTTCCAAGTTGGTCCAGATCTCATTTGGTGTCTTGCATGCATCGATGTGAAACCATAGGTTGGGATAAATAGTCATGCATAGGAGATCGTGAGCCTTGTCCGTGTAATTTAGGTACTTGGATTTTTCCATGGCTGAGGTGGGTTCTACTTTTGTGGCCATGACTATCTGATACAAGCCTTTACCCCTAAGATGGAGTATAATTCTTGTCTTCCATTCAAAATAGTTATACAACGTTAGAATGGAAGATGTGGGAAATTCCATCTTTTCTGCTGCTTTGTTCCATATTTGGTACCTGCAAAAGAGTGCTAGTGAAGATCCTTGCTAGCGGCCTGTGGGCTCTGATACCATGTAGAATTTTTGAGATACCTACATCTAGCTAAAAATGAAGCATATAGAACATGCAATGGTGTGAAGAGAAGAGACAAAAATGGAGGAAAGAATAATGAGAGAAATGATACAATACAAGTGATATACTCTGTATCACACAACTAACTCACTATAGTAGTCAACTAATGTGCATTAGGAGTGTTCTAGAGAGATTTGATACACATTGGAAGTCACTGGAGTCAACTTCCACCTAGTCCTAGTTAATTGGCCATGTGATCATCAATTAACTAGCCAAACCGAAGTGAAATGAGGAGGATATCACTCACACAAGTGGAATGTGCCTTACTGGTGATGATCCCAATGCAAGTGCGCATTACTGGTGATGATCTTGAGGTTAGCATGCAACACTTGGTGATAAAACCAAAGTTGACATGAAACACTTCACTCAACTAGTCTAACTTAACGATAACTAAGAATTGACTGGAGGGTATGTGGCACCCTTGTCTAGGGGAGGATATATCAGACTAAGGTACCCTCAACATAGCCAAATAAACTTAGGAAAATAAAATAAAAAGAAAATCCTAGGTGTGTGTAATATCTCCAACAAGGATAAGGACAAGAAAGTGTTAATCAAGGGTTGGTGAAAGGATTGTGTATGCCTCCATAAGACACCAACTCATCATGTAACATCATATGTGTTGGCAGCAATGCAGGCGTGGATTTAGTATGCTTATATTTCATGTGTGTTGAAGGGAATTTAGGTAATAATTCTTTTAGTGGAGACTTTGTGTCATAAGATTCATATGTTTATATATTTGAATGCAACCATGGAGGTGTGGATTTAATATGCTTATATTTCATGTGTGTTGAAGGGAATTTAGGTAAGAATTCCTTTAGTGGAGATTTTGTATCATAAGATTCATATGTTTATATATTTAAATGCATTGTGTGAATGATACCCATGTGGGGTGTGATAAAGGTAAAAAGCTTTGGACATATAAGATTGTTTAAAATTTAAGATGCATTCATATGAAATAAAATGTTATGTTTTATTGTGCTAGTTAAGAGTTAGTTAAGAGTTAATAACCATAGTGAATGAGTATTTATACTCATGTCCTGTAATAGATGCCATATGAGATAGTCATATGTGAGGCCATAATGTTGTTGGATATGGAAATGCTATAGTGTTTCACAAGTGTCCAATGGTCTCCTTACTTGTTTCAGTGTCATGGAATGTAACCTTCTTGCCAACGTTGAAGAGCACCGAGAGTGTATATCCTTGGTGTTTTATTTGGGATGAAGAGGAAGGTGTCCATATGGTCTAGAAAGTATTGGGGAGGTGGATGGATGATGTGTTGAAACATTGACTAGACCTTCCAACTCATCATGGTGAAATGCATGACATGAGAATGTGGTATTTTGTGTGATGATTGGAGTGTGCAATTTGTGGTTATGTGCACATATATGTGGGCATATGTTTGAATGTATGCTTGTGCTATGTTTCATTGTAATTAATATGTTAGTCATTGAAATGATGGAATTATTGGTAATTCATAATTCCAAGATCATTTCATAAGACTATTGTGGATGCAATAAAATAATTGTATGCGAAAGTGGTCATGTTTTGATGGACTACAAGAAAGTTCTGTCGGGAAAACAAAGTTACAAAAAGAGATGTCTTGGATATGGCAATGAAAGCAAGCCATAATGAAGATAAGAACCACTACCTACACAAGTAGAATATAAATGTATGTGGAACTTCTTGTATGAATTGGAATCTAATTTTTGTCATAACTATTTGAAAAGTCTGCTAAAAAATAAAGAGTTTGTATGATTATGTTTATGACATAGGAGGATGGTGAATCTACCTAGTAAGGTCAAATTGATGATTATTGTAAGCTAGGAAGCCCAGAAAGAAGGCCATTATGATGACACTACAACCCTATGATTGTTGTAAGTTATTGATTGATTAAAGGTTGCCAATGGGATGCTTATGACTGTAATGACTCCTATTACCAATTTTTTTTTTTTAATTTCCACCGATAAACGTGTACTTGTATTGTTATACTTATATAGTTGATTAAATGTTTGTCGCATAAGATTGTTTGATACACTTATCTAATTTTATCCCTTTTTTTATTTTAATATATTATTTTCCAAATCTCATTAACTAATTCGATAACCCATAAACAACAACACTTAACTACATCATAAACCAACCTAGGGTGATTTTCACTATAAACCAATTCAATCCAAACATCGCCATGCAATATTCTTTCTCAAGGTGCATTTAACACTAGTCAAAAGATAGAATAACTTTGTAGGTGTGAATTATGCCCCTTAGCCTACATTCTCGAGTCATATTAGGTTAACCTTTTTCCAGAACAACTTTGTTCAAACCATACAATAAAGTGAATGACTTTGTAGGTGTGGACTATCCTCCTTAGCCTATATTCCTCATTCATCTTACTTAATTTTTTTATTCTTCCATATATATATGCTTTTTTTTATAGGTTCAAATTTAGAGAGTAGGATAAGTATTTTAGATTTTAGCAGTTAAATAGTTATATTAGAAAAGTTTCTTGTCTCACGAACAAAGGAGTCTCATAATATCTGATTTATCATAACATTAGATTATTATTATTAAAATTGATTTAAATCATATCCTATATAAAACCTGATTTATTTTCATAATCCTTCAACCAAATAAAGCATAATGGTGGTTGTGGGTACTAAAATATAGTGGTTGTGGGTACTTAAATCTTTAGTTTTACATGAAAATTCAGAGTTATCTTAATATTGACCAAAGTATAATGGTGGTTGTGGGTAGTTGTAATGTCCCCAAGGCCGAGCCCTGTTGTAAATCATGTCTATGAAGTATAAAGCTTGTTTATGAACTGTAATTCAAGTTTATAAGGCTAGTGAGCCAAGTTATATAAGTTAGTGGGCTTATGTGTTATTAGGCCAAGGAGCCTAAGTGTTGAAGGCCAGGAGCCTGATTTTTGTACATGTAATTATGCATAGTATTAATACAAAACATCTCTGCGTGTGGACCGACCATGATGAATGAGTGATGGGGGACTAAGCTTCCACAAAAACTGGGTAAGGGATTGGGCGCTGGAAGGTTGGAAAGAGAGGCTAAGTGTGGAGCCTAGGGGCTTAAGTCCTTGGGAATAATATTTTAATATTATCCCAAAAGCCATGTGAAATCTATGTTTTGTCCTAAGTTCCTGGGGAGGGATGCATGCAGCTTCATGGGCGACATGTGTCGACCCAGGCGCATGCGATTTAACCCAGGAAATGAGCTGTGTTGGGGGTTCTCTTTCCATTCCGTCGACTGTTGTGTAGGAGTTGGGTGGGCATTCCTCCAACCATCACCTAAATCCGGGGTTCGACCTTCCAATTCCTCCATCCTCCATTTGTATGCGTTTGGCCTCTGAGATTGAACCTCTGTACACCTTACACATCAATGAAACCAGAGAGGCGAGTCTGTTCCTTATTGCTAGTTGGGAGAACTGAATGTTTCGTAATTGTTGAGCCGTGCATCCTGTGGTGCTTGCCAGAAAGCTTAACGCATCCTGTAATCGCAGAGTCACGCTATGCTTTAGCGCTGATTGTTTCTGTTTAGGGTGTCCATACCCATTTTCCCAATTGACTATTGTAGCCACGCAGTGCTGGACTGCATGTGGCTTGCTGGCCAGTGTGAGGGAGGTGATTGTTGTTGAAGAGGCAGGTTACCCAGTCTATGAGCGAATCTCTCCAGGTGAGAGAATGCGCGAAGGAAGTGAGAACTCCTGGAAGGAGTCCTGTAGCTACCACAAAGCTCGGAGACTTCCGATCCGGTTTGTTGCTGAAGCCCAAGAGAAGGGAGGTTAGCAGCCGATGGACTGTCTTGGTGACAGTGAAGGTGTATACTCCTGGGGTGGGACAGACATGTGGGGAATGAGAGTTTGTGGGCAATGGGCATAAGTGGCTCCTGGGAGAGAATCCTTCTCCTGCGACTGTGTGTCTTCCTGTATTCCCTGCCTAGCTTAGGAATCCCTACCTGGTGGAGCTTAGTCCCAGCTCAGGGGTGACCTACTGCTGAGAGTGATGAGCAGCGCGGTCTAAGGATGGGAGGTTCGTGGGAGGTCTACACGTAGTTGGTGAATTACATCCAATCTAAAAGATAAGTATATACATGCGTATAATTTCAATTAAATATGCATGTCTGTGATTCTAGCAATGTTTACATGTATTCCACTGTATTTGTGAATTATTGTTAATGCCGTGGATTATGTATGCTAACGGTATTAATGTGCTTATGTTGTGTTTAACTGTAATCAAGCAATTGTATTTCATAAGAATGCATAATATGTTACAGTAGTGTTTTTCCGCGTAGTAATGTTGGCCCGACCATGGGGTTGATGGTCGGGAACGTTACAGTAGTAAAATCTTTAGTTTTACATGAAAAAATCTACAAGGTTAATTATCTATGATCAAGTGAAAATGAATGGAGATCATCACTGTCCACTTATCACTTATTAATGGAAAACATTTGCTCATAATTAAAAAGTAATTGAAAAATGTGCTCTTAGTTGGTGGAGACTTGCTATCACTCAAGCTTGACAAATACAGAGTTATGGACTTTAACTTTTACTGGTCGGGCAAGGATTTTTCAGATCCAGCTGCTTCATACATTTTTCAGATCCAACTACTTGGATGATGCTATGCAGGGATTTCAAATATGAATTGTATATCTATTATATTTCAACCGTATAGATAGATATGCATTGTATATCCATCATATTTTCCAAAACAAGAAGGAAATGCTTCAGGCATTTTTCAGATCCAGCTGCTTCGATGATGCTATGCAGGGATTTCAAATATGAATTGTATATCTATTATATTTCAGCCGTACAGATAGATATGCATTATATATCCATCGGGGCCTTGGCGCCTACATCAAAACCCAACCAGATCTTGTCACCCAGAGAATTCTTAACTGGGCATCCCCAAATCAATGCTAGAACTTGATCAGCAAGACACCCACAATAGGATCCTCATCCATTAGCCCAAAGGCGATGAAGCCAAACGCCGAAACCATCTCACCCAACGGGGAATTCAACCACATTCTCAATTTGGGATCCTCCCAATTCATTGTCAAACCTTTGCTATGTTCAGATAAGGCCTTTCCAGACCTTCATAGACGGTATGAAGCTCACAGGCAGTGGATGAAACAATATACTTGTACAAATCTAAATAGAAAATGCAATAAAAAAGACAACCTCCACTGATCCCGAATATATGACAGAGAGTTTGGCCTGGATCGAACCTTAAAAATTTTGGGAAAAGGACCAAACAGATAGAGACATCAAATAAAAAAAAGTCATATTGTTGTATCCAATTCCATACAAATTTGTACTAACAGATGGGGCCTCCTTGTAGGTTTTCGGGACCTTGCATTGCTCCTTCATACTTCATGGAATTTCACGGCCCGTTTGTTAGGAGTACTCATAGAGGCCCAGAATTAATTAGTGAAATTAAACAAAAAGAACATGCCTGAGAGAAGAACATTTGAACTCCTCCCTCCATGAAGAGAAACCTTTTTCCAATCCTGTCAACACTGAAAATCGATACTGTTGTGGCAACCACATTCACAAGCCCAGTAATCATAGCAAACAACAAAGAAGCAGCTCTTCTTTTCAAAACACGATAGCTCTTCCAAGTGAAACTGAGGGAAATTTAAATTTGAAATGAAGGCTGGCCATACATCCATCCATCATGGTACGTGGACGGAGAACAAATGGCTGGCTGAGAAACAGAAACGACTAACGGAGGAGGAGGCCGAAACAGAGAACGAGAGCTGGGTTGACGGTTGGCCGCGACCTTCTACGAAATGGTGCCCAGTGCTTGAGACGTCCCATTGGGCTCCATTTCGTAGAAGCGTTAGCTTACTCCCATATTGAAGACAAGTGAAGGTGGCCCCTCCACTTTTTGGGAAAAGGCGCCCATAGTTCAAACTTTCTCTGTTGGATGTATTCTGCCACAGGATAAGGTAAGGACATTTCTTCGACACTTTTCCAGAACTTGAACACGTGTCGATATGCTGTCGGCTATGCCCTTTCTTTTTTCTAGAGAATAAAACAAAGTTATGGTCTTTTCTCTATAGAATAAAACGAAGTTATGGCCCTTCCTTTGTCCCCAAGTGATCGAGGGGTCCACCACATTACAACTTCTAAGAGTTTGTGAAGGGTGTTGTGTAACTATTCCATGTTTTGGTCCTTTGTCAAAATCCAATTGAGTTGTCTATATACTGCCTGCTATGCTCTTTCTTTTTTCTAGAGAATATGAAGAGAATAAAACAAAGTTATGGCTCTTCCTTTGTCTCTAAGTAATAGAGGAGTTCACCACATTACAACTTCTAAAAGTTTGTCAAGGGTGTTGTTTAACTGTGTTTTATGTTTTGATCTTTTCAACTACATAAATATGCACCAAATTATAATTTTATAAAATTGTATTTTGAATATAAAAATGAATTTAATATGCTAAAAAAACTAGAAAATATTAAAATTATATAAAATTAACTACTTAAATCTACATATCCAACAATTGTTTATTAAATTTTAAACAAAATTAAATAAAAAATATCTATAGAAAAAAAAGCTAAAACTTAAAACATTCAAACTAAGGTGTTTGTAAGTAATTGTGCTGTGTTTGCCAAGTAGTTGTGTTGTGTTGAATAGACGCCTCAAGGAAGGGGCGGCCTACCATTATGGAGTTTGAATCATTGTTATTGCGGGTTAGATATCTAAACTTCATTTACTACTCATGAAACTCTTGATTATGACTTATCTTGCGTAGCTTTAGCTCGCTCTTTTGATGGAAGGATAAATAAATATTCATTTATGTTAATACTTGAAATTAAACATACGAAAATAAAACGAAGATTCTCTTTGTCTTGTCAGGTAAGGAAAGAGAAAAAGATGATATTTTTGTCCTATACGAAAATCAAATCAATGAACACCATCGACTCTTATCCTTTTGAGGTGAGAACTACACATTTTTATTTTTTATCATAAAGTTTTCATATGCGTAATATACCTTTTAAAATTTGACTGTGTAAGATGAAAAGTCCTCTTTCTAGATATGTTATTGATCGACTAAAGTGTATGTGATGGCACAGGTGTCAATGCTTGGACGACTAAGGTAGACAGTCCTCCATGTGCCACAGTTTGGTGGATCCGACTGTGTATGCCAACCGTCGGGCCGGCAGTGCGCGGAAGATGTCATCAAGATGCCATGACCTCCTACCATGGGCGTAGGCTAAAGGACAAACGAATTGAACCTTTGCCAGTCACCGCCGATCTCTTATCCCGGCCACTACCATACTTCGGTCGGCGGAGACTCTACTCCCCCAAACGGCGTTACCGTTAGTTTGTATAATCAGTGCCAGCGAAGCCATCAGTTTCTCTAATCCGTGCCAGCGAAGCCATCTGCGAGGCGTCTCGATTTTTGAGCCAGCTGACATACGGGAGATGCACGCTTTAATGTTGCTGCTCATTCCCTCCATCCTCCGTTTGATTTTTTTCAAAATCTCATCTCCACTCCACTCCCGCTCGTTTGATGCCCAGTTCTGGTCTATCCAAGCACAGAGAGCACAGAGAAACGCAACCAGGATCAAGTTAATTCACCGGGATAGCTCTGGAATCAAGAGATGCAGATGTTCCCTATTTATATTTTGAAGCGGTTTCAAATCCTTTGACCACCATCATAATTACCTGGGATTCCTGAGTGGGTTGCCTGGATTTTGTTGAAAAGTGGTTTATGTATCACATTACAGGTTGTTCCCTGGAAGAAGGGAAGGCGTGCATGCCTCCCGGCACCATCAACATATCCGTGTCGATTCCAGATAGAGTTATAATGCATTGTATTTGGCTCCTCTGGGTTTGTGGTTTATCAATAGGGTGATGGAAGTCTACTACAATTACTCGAGTTTAGTTATGTGTATTTACGTTTGTAAACCCCTGAATCAACACGTTGTACCGGTAGAGTAGCCACGAAATTCTTCCCCAACTCACATGGTGCTCGCTGAATTAGGGCATTTTCAACTCTAGCAGGACTCGTTTCCATGGAAAAAATTTAATCGGGGTCGTTGCTTTTGATCTCTTCAGCGAAGTTCAAGATTTGAGCATTTTCAACTCTAGCAGGACTCGTTTGCATTGAAAAAATTTAGCAGATGTCGGGGGTTAGAAAAAAGAAGAAGAGAACACATGGTGCATTGCAAGATACGTCACTGATCCCATTAGTTTGCAAGCAGCTCTAGACTGGGCCTGTGGGCCTTGCTATACATATTGTGGCCCAATACAAGCTGGTGGGTCTTGCTACGTGCCCAACATGTTGTTCACCCATGCCTCATTTACATTCAAAATGTATCATCAAAATAACATGAAGGCACCGAGGTCCTGTGATTTCCAGGGAGTTGCAATGGTCATAGACATCAGCCCAAGTAAGCCCAATATTAATATCCCCTCACCCAATCTGTAAGTCCAATGTTCTGTATATATCCAAAAAAATGAAATATATGCTCATTTTATTGTATAGTTTCTTTGTTGTTTGACCAATTTATTTTTCTGCAGGCTTCTTCTAAAATGCATGTGCTTCTGTCACTCGTCGCGCAGGTTATCCCGGTTGCTTCTACGCGTTCAGGTAAAATTTGGTGCTCATGTTTTGCTGATATAATCCATTTAGGGTCCTTTGTCATGGTACACACTACTAAAATATTTACTGACTTAGTTGGTTTAATTCTACATGCATGACAGTACATTTGGCAACCCCCAAACAACTGGTTTTATGGTGGATAATAGTGTGTTCAGTATTATTGTTGTGTTTTTCAAGGTCTGGGCAAGAAGTTGCTGATATAAACAGAGCGCCAGTCAAGAAATGTTGCACTTCTACGCTCGCGTCGTGTTTGTTTTTATGTTTGTCACTGTTTATCACTCTTCTTGTCAATTAACTCGTCGGCTTGAAATTCAAATGAACTCGAGTTTAAGTTGTCATTAAATGTCATATTTTTTCCTAGTCATTCCTTTTGTTGTACAACTTTTGATGTCTTTGAATTAGAGTAGCAGTTCTCTGATATAACTAACTTTATGAAGTTATAAATTGCAGTTATAATTAAAAATGGTTTTAAAAAACAATGCGTTGTACACACTACGAAATAATTTATATTGTAAGCACCTGCGCTGGGCCTTATGGAAGATACAAGCCTCGAATCAAAGATCATAGCTACCGATGGAAAATATTTATATTGGGTTTGCGGAAAAGGTATCTCATTTTTCATAACTAAGAGTATATTATTTTTGGGTATATAATTGTTATCTCATAAGTTTAATATCAAATAAGAAATGGTGAGCCTGAAAGTTATGTGGCCTCGTTTTGATTGAATTAGTTACTGGTTGTTTTCCCAAACTTTAATATCAAATAATAGTGAGCTTGAAAGTTATGCGACCTCCTTATCGATGAAGATCGTTTCTTATTGTTATCATCCAGAATATAAATATCAAATATGAGCAGAAAATGTATGTGACCCCATTTTGGTTGAAGAAGATCGTTATTCAATGTCATAACTAAGCTTGAGCATTATAAGTTTGAAATTACCTTCGAGATTAAGACTCAGATAAATATTTATGCTGCCATTCTATGTTATAAAGAGGTGTTTAAACCCTTGAAGAACAATTTAACCTTTTTGTTCTATGTTATAAAGAGGTGTTTGAACCCTTGAAGAACAATTTAACCTTTCTGTCATTTCAAGTAGAAGGTTTCATCTTTTGGATAAATGTTGTTAAAAAAATTGACATGATAAACTTAAGTTATACTTGGGAGTGTCAAAAGTTTATAAATGAGTTGTTTATATGGACCTCAAGCAAAAGGGTTGGGTTTATGCAGAAAGAAATTGTATGGAAGCAAAAGGGTTTATGCAGAAATAAATTGTATGAATCCAACTCTAATAGTCAAGTTGGCTATTGAATAAAACTCTCTTTAAAACCCCACTCCATAAAAAAAAGAATGTCCTTCACATTCCAAAAGTGGAATGAGATGGTTCATATTCACTCCATAAAAAACAAATGCCATCCACATTTCAAAAGTGGAATGAAATGGTTCATATTCCAACACTTTAATTAAAAAATTTCACTGAAATTAATTTTTGTTAATCATCTAAACGTGACAATTATATGGCCTTACAGTAATTTCTTAATATGATTAAGAATATGCTAGCATCTTTTATTACTAGCTATCAAATTAAGTTTTTAGATTAAAAAATCATTAATTGTGCATATTGCCAATAAATATATGGATCCAACTCTAATAAAAATTATGTCAAATTATACTAATATATGTCTTATACAAATTAAAATTAAAATTTAATTTAAAGTTAAATTGCTTTATTTTATTTTTTTACTTAATCCTTTCCATGATGGAAATCCAAGCATGATAGTGTATGATCCTACTCTAATAAACATTGTGTTTTATAAGAAATAAAATTTAAAATTTAATTCAAAGTTTAAGGGGTGTCTTATGCAAATTAAAATTTAATTCAAAATTTAAGGTTAAATTGTTTTGATTTTATTTTTTACTTAACCCCTTCCACCATGAAAATCCAAGTATGATAACACACACACACACACACACATATATATATATATATATATATAATTATTATTATTATGTATACATGTACATTTCTTCAACTCATTACATTATTTTAATTAATATGACATGTACATTCTTTTTATATACATTCTTTTAATTTTAATTGTATTTTTACTAAATTAGTATTTTCACATATTCATATTTTATATAGAATTTATTTATTTATTTTTATTATTTAATTATAGTAAGTATTAAAAGTTTTTTTTTTTTTTTGGTCCTGATGATGGATCCTGTTATGGATCCGAAACGTCGACAACCAGATGTCTTAAATACTGTGGTTCTTCCGACAATCTCTGAACATATTTCTCGCCACAGAAACCTAATTGAACAGAATGGTAGTTGTTAATCTAATAAGTAGTTTATAATAAATATATTTATATTAAAACATTATTAATAAAAATAATAATATATAAAAAAAAGTTGTTAATAAAAAGTATTAAAACCCAATACATATTATAATGAAAAAATGTTAATAAAAATTAAAATATATAATAAAAAATTGATTAAAATCAAATACAAGGAGATGTGTACAACTAGTCAAATATAAGAATGATAATACATGGTAAAATAATATTTTTTAACCCAAAAAAAACAGTTTCACTCTTATTCATTATTGAATCAAGAGAATTTTTTTATTACATTGGGGTCTATATAAAAGTATAAAGTGCATCACATATCATTCTTGATGTTGTTCTTATACTATCTTATATATCTTTTTAGTTCTTCATTCCATACAGAAATTTACAAGTTTCAGCTGCGTACATTTTCAAAAAAACATATCAAAATTGAACTTTCTTGTCCAAAATGGCATATACAAAAGGATGGAGTACTTTAGAAAATATAGTAACGCTCTTCACTGATCACAGATCCCATGTGGGATTCCTCAAGATGCAGCCAACCATTAGGGGAAACTAGATCTTTTTTGGAGAGAGAGTCTGCCTCAGAATTGTATTGTCTGTGCACATGCATGCATTTTATCCCAGTGAAATGTCTTTTGAGATCTAGGATATTTTCTTTCCATGAGGTAAGGGATATAATTTCCAACTTTGTTTTGCCAACAAACTAGTCCAGAACCACTTTAGAATATCCTGCAACCATTAAATGATCTATTCAGAGCCTTTTAGCAAAGGAGAGAAGGCCCCATAGTCCCAAGGTATTTACTTTTATGTTGTTGCCTTCACCTCCTGCAAAAAAGGATTTGTACACATGATTTGTATTTAACTTGAGAAACAAGCCAACTCCACATATACCTCCAACAACAGCTCCATCAAAGAACCCAATTGTGGAGTTATCAAAATAAATTGGCCTTAGGATATTAAACATTCTATCTCATGTGTTGTTCCCTGCATGCTCTTTTATAGCCATTATTATGTTTGTGAAAATTCATGCATCATTTTGAGGAAGATCTTCAAATAGAATTTTGTTCATGTATTTCTAGATTCCCCATAGAACTACACAGGAGATATATCTCAGCTTTGGGGAGGATACAAACCATTTCAACAGATTCTCTTGCAATGATGGACGATCCCATGAATCAGAAAGCTTCAACAAACGACATATATCTTGTCAGGTTCTCTGAGTGTATTCACACTGGATGAATAAATGTAAGGTAGTCTCTTCATTTTTTTGACATAGGGTGCAAACCGAAGGTCCCACCCCTCCTCTTCGCCTATAGTTCTCACCAGCGAGGACACAATCCTTTAGACAAAGCCACATAAACAAAATAATTTTTGCAAGAATCTTGGTTTTCCAAATAGCCATGGTAAAATAATATATTATAAAAAGATTGTTAAAATTTAATGTTTTAAAAAAAAAAAATTTCCTTCATTTCACCCTCCTTGCCTCTCTTTTCACTCTTGGCTCTTTGCCCCCTCTTTTTAATCATTTTTCCTATATATATATATATATATATATATATATATATTTTTTTTTATTTTTTATTTTTTTTTTTGCTGAAGTGGAACATTGCCTAATTTAATCATTTTAATTTATTTTCCTCCTTTATGTATCTCTTCATTTGTTATTAATGTCATAATGGACATTTGACTAATTTTCAACTGTCTCTTAAAAACAATTTTTTACTCCTTTACAATGGTTATTATTTATCCTTTCTCTATATATTCTCAACTCAACACCCTTTTCTATTATCATTTTTAGCTTTGTGTCTCTCAGGATGGGTGGAGTGTCCACTCAAAACTTTGGACAATAGAAATCTCTTACACATTTTATTTCCAGAAAATTCAACATCACAATGACTAACTCTGAACTTTCAGCTAAATACAACACACCACAACTTTTCCATCATGTGGCCTCTCACCAACCCATCAATGAATTATCTATTGCTCATAACATTTCTCCTTCTTCCCACATGAATCCACATTCATTACCTTCCAACGCTAATGCCACATCTTGTCCTCCCTGCAATTCTTCATTATTATCTTCGTCAGCCTTTGACATTATGTCGATCTCCATCTGTATTACCTTTCAATCTCTCGATTAGTATCTCACACAAAATTTTGTGTTACCCATTCGAGAACGCATCCACCCCTCTCTGAAAACTTCAATCACACTCATTCCTTCTCATTCTTCCTCCACACTCTCAGTTGATCACCCATCCTCCATTCTTTTTGGTCTAATTGCTTCTGCACACACGCTCAACAACCAATTGCCTTCTATTTCCGCTTCCAATCTTCCTCCCTCATCTACATGTCTCTCCCTTACAAATCATAATTCACCTTCTATTTCCAAAAATAATCTTAACTTTAATTTCTTAACTCTTCCCTCATGAATAGGCCGCCTCAAGCACTTTCCCTTAATGATTCCAATCCCCACCTTCAATCTTTCTCCCCCAACCTTACTCCACATTCACTTTCCAATGAAAACATTATCTCACCTTTGTTTGAAAATAAAATCCCTATTTCATCTTTTGAATTGGACGTTTCTTTTAATAATTCAACTCACCTTCCATTATCAATAATAACACACAATTATCCTTTAGTGCTAATGTTGTATCTAATAAGAACTCGATCCTCATTAACCCATTGAGCCATCTACCTACAAATAACAATTCTATCACCATTACTTATTTTCCCTCGCAAAACCTACCTTGCCACTCTCCCATTTCGTATCCATCAACGATCATAAATCTATCCTCGATTGATCTAGACTTTCCTTCCATCCATCTTCTAGAAAAAGGCTTTAACTTTGCACTTTCTTCCCAAAGAATTATTGTTGAAGATATTCTATGCTCCATTAAATCCATAACGTATCATCTTCCCACACATGAAGTTGAAGAGATTCAACAAGAACGTGGTATATGTTTTTGTCTTTCCAAACACCCTAAACCCAATCTATATAAAGAACAAGTTCAATCTATTTGTCTCTTTAATAATAACCTTGATATCATTATTTTAAAATTCGATAAAGGTAATGCCAGAGTCATGGAACTATGACCTATGAAACTACGACCCATGGAACTATGACCTCTGGAAATTTGACCTCTGGCCCATGGAACTATAACCTATGGAACTATGATCTGTGGAACTATGACCTATAGTTGTTAATGTTAAAGTTATTGAAATCAAAGTTGTTGAGATCAAAGTTACTGAGGTCAAATTTCTTGAGGTCATAGTTCCTGAGGCCAAAGTTACTCAAGTCATATTTCCTAAAGTCATTGTTCTTAACGTCAAATTTCTTTAGGTCATAGTTCTTGAGGTCATACTTCCTCAAATCAAAGTTCTTGTGGTCATAGTTCCTCAGGTCAATGTTCTTGAGGTTAAATTTCTTTAGGTCATAGTTCCAGAAGTCATAGTTCTTGAGGTCATAGTTCGTAAGGTCAAATTTCCCGAGGTCATTGTTCCCGAGTTCAAAATTCTTAAGGTTAAATTTCCTAAGGTCATAATTCCTAAGGTCAAAGTTCGTGAGGTCATAGTTCTTGAAGTCAAAGTTTTTGAGGTCGTAGTTCCTGAGTTCAAAGTTCTTGAGTTCAAAGTTCCATAGGTCAAAGTTAGTCAGTTATGAATATGGTGTAAGCACTGAGATAGAAACATTAAGAAAGTGAAGGATTGAACATGATTTATAACCCCTTGGAGGAGCAACAAAATCAAGAATGTGGAAAAATGAATTATTTTTAAAATAGTGGACTTTGAAAATCTTCAACTCTTTAACGATAGATTCAATTGGGATGCACAGGGCCAATGCAGAATGTTGCACTCAACACTAAAGAAGACCATCACATTCCACATTCCAGGACATAAAATTATATCATGGTCTAGATGGATTACTTTTTTGTGCAGATTGTTGATAGTTGAAAGCCATTTTTGGTATAGCGGCATTGTTAAAAAAATTGAAGATTCAACAACATTGACTTATTGAACTGGAAAATGACACGATCCAGCCCCAGTGGTGGGTAGGTGCATAGTCTATTAAAACTATTTGTGCATTTCCAGTTTCATTTATGCGATTCTCATGGATGATGGTTCAAAACTTCAAGACTCTCCTATATTGAAATAAAGGGAAAGTTGTTTACGTGATAAAGGGAATGTTGTTTAAGTGAGATTGTTATGCTATGAAAGATTTCAAGACTTTCATATATATATAATCTCTGAGAATTTGTGCAATGTGTCAAGGTGAGGAATGCATTGTGGAAACTTGGGCTAACATACAATAAAAACCTCCCCAGTATACAATCTCAATAAATAAAATTTCAGCCAAAAATAGATGTTTGTGACAAATGCCCCACAATGTTTATCCCATGGTTCTGGACCCGTATACAAATATGCTATAATGCATGGTGGGCATTGCTTATACTCTTATAGGTTGAAAAACATGTAGTTTTTGCAATGATGATTTGTGGTTGTCTTTCCCCTGAATTTGGATTGCATTTGAAATATAATAGACTGTGATTGTGCCTAGACAACAACATATTACATTGTTTTGAAAGTCTGTTGAAGATGGCCATGGAAGGTGCATGTTTTGGCTACACCATTGGAAGATTTTATCTCTTTAATTTGAGCTATAGTTTGCAGTGCTTTCAAAGCCAATATCAAGGTAATTTGTTCAACAATAATGTTTTTATGACCTATGGAACTATGCCTTTGGAAATTTGAACTCTAGAACTATGATCTCTGGAACTACGCCCTCTATAACTTTATGACCTATGGAATGACCTTTGGAACTATGACCTCTGGAATTATGACCCCGGGAAGTATGACCCGTGGAAATATGACCTCTGGAACTACACCCTTTGGAACTTTGAACTCTGGAACTATGACATGTGGAACTATGACCTCTAGAACTACACCCTCTAGAAATTTTTGTCTAGTGGAATGAACTCTGGAACTATGACCTATGGAATTGTGACCCTAAGAACTATAACCTATGGAACTATGACCTCTGGAACTGTGACCCCGGGAACTGTGACCCGTGGAACTATGACCTATGGAACTACGCCCTTTGGAACTATAACCCTAGGAACTATGACCCTTGGAACTGTGACCTCGGGAACTATGACCCGTGGAACTACACCCTTTGGAACTTTGAACTTTGAAACTATGACATGTGGAACTATGACCCCAATATCTATGACCTGTGGAACTATGACCTGTGGAACTGTGACCTCGAGAACTATGACTCGAGGAACTGACCTATGGAACTGTGACCCTAGGAACTATGACCTATGGAACTATGACCCCAGGAACTATGACCTATGGAACTATGACACGTGGAAATATGACCCCAGGAACTATGACCCCAAGAACTATGACCCATGGAACTATGACATCTGGAACTGTGACCCTAGGAACTATGACCCATGGAACTATGACCTTTGGAACTGTGATCCCAAGAACTATGACCAGTGGAACTATGACCTGTGGAACTATGACCTGTGGAACTATGACCTCTGGAACTATGATCTTTGGAACTGTGACCCCATGAAATATGACCTGTGGAACTATGACCCCTGGAACCGTGACCCTAGAAACTATGACCCGTGGAACTATGATCTGTGGAATTGTGACCCCAGGAACTACGACCCGTGGAAATATGACCTTTGGAACTATGATCTTTGGAACTGTGACCCCATGAAATATGACATGTGGAACTATGACCTCTGGAACTACAACCTTTGGAACTACGACCTCTGGAAATATGACCTTTGGAACTGTGACCCTAGGAACTATGACTCGTGGAATTATGACCTCTGGAACTACGCCCTATGGAACTATGACCTCTGGAACTACACCCTATGGAAATTTGACCACTAGAACTATGACCCGTGGAATGATGTAACACCCCTGTTTCCCCCAACTTGTAATTAATCATAAAATAGGATTACCATGCTAAGGCATGTGGACGATGTAAATGTATTATTGTTAAATTTCCCATAACTGACTGTTGGGGGGTGAAGCCTTGAAGTACGAGCCATGATATCTCTAAATGAAAGAATTAGTTAATGAAGGAAAGGACTGGTGGTTGAATAATCAACCACCCCCATGAATGGAAACATGGGCTATTAGCCCGAAGTACCTCAGAGACCTGCAAACCCGAGCTTCCTTCTGACAGAAGGAACATGATGGGTCAAAAACCTTCCTAAAGAAGGAATGTAAGATACACACACACGAACGGTAAGGAAAGGGGACAACAAGAGGAGAGACACAAGACGAGAGCGCAATCTCAGAAGGAGATGCGAGAACCAAAAGGAAGTGCAGAGAACACGAACTGAAGGGCTCGAACGCGAGCTTGATGCTGAGGAAGCATCTGATAAACCTTGCAGGGATACTGTAACAGAAAGAAGGTCTTTGAGAGATGACATAGTTCCCTAGTGATATCATGGCTTGGCACGGGGGTGGCAAGAGTGATAGGAATGAATTCCTCTAAGCCTATGGTTGGGAGGAAAGACACACACCCACAGTCAGTTAGTTGGTTGAAATCTGTAATAGATAAGTATTCTCATACCCTGTTTAATCAAGATGTAACTATGTAATAAAGTTGTATACCCTGTGAACGACTCAGGGATGTGCATGTTTGCTTAATGGTTATACTGTATCTCTTTATTCTTGTTTAAATTGTGTATTTAAGTAAGTATGGAATTGTCTGATTTGTATACGTAAATGTCTGAGCTCTATGGTGGCTTAAGTTAAAATAAGTGGACTATGAGTTCGTCGACCTTGGCCATGGTTTTCACGGGTGCACGTCGACTCTCCCAGTTTCCCTGAGTCTCCGGGAGGACAGGTTCTACAAGCTCAAGAGAGGTAGTGCAGATATGCATGGAGTCTCTATGAGGCGTGCAGAGGTCGAGAACCTCTTAAGTTATAGACTTGATGAAGGAGTGCAAGGGGTGTGCAGAAGACCCTTCTAAGTGTTAAGTTCAGGAGAAAGAGAGCAAAGCTCTTAAGTCCTTCATAATTGCCGAAGCTCGGGAAGGATAACAAGATTCAAGTATTGAAAGGGAATATTATTTCGTTTGGAAGATGGACGGACGAGATATGTTCGGAGGGAACCAAGGGATGATATGAACGTTGGTTATGGGAAAGAGCACGGGAGTTAACCCTAGAGCACGTCGAAGTTTTAATTTCGGGAGAACTGTGTGTTGGCACGACTAACACCTCCGAAACCCGAAGTCGCGAAGTGATTTGGACCGTGGATCTCTAGATCCTTCGGGATCCTTCTCGATCGTCCGATCTATGAGTTCAAAGTTCGCGCTTCGGGAGAATTGTGAGTTGGAGTGACCAAAACCTCTGAAGGCGAAGTTATGGAGCGCTCAGGAGTTAAGCCCCGGGTCACATCCCGAGGTCACGTATGAGAAGGTCCTAGCAAGAGAGGATAGAGCCCATTGTTTTGGAACTCGTCGAAGTGCCTGAACCTAAAGTTTCGGTGGGTCGTTGATCTGGAAAGAGAGAAGGGACCGTCGATTCCTCTCCCGTCATTTCAGAACTTCGCCAGTTTGGAGTTCGGATGAATTGGCGAGTGATGAGGTGAAAACGCCCGAAGCTGAAGTTCTTAAGCACCCTTTGAGTAGGCGTCGGGTCGTAGCCTAAGGTCATATAAAGGAAGGGGCTAGCTTGGAAAGCTAGTGCCTATTGATAAAATCCTTCAAAGGGGCTAGGGAAGAGCCCACGGGTTTGTAAGAACTTGCAATATTGAAGAAAAGGGAACCTAGAGAGAGTTAAGGAAAGCCAAATTATGATACCCCACCCCTTAAAAGAGCACTTAGGGGTCGGGTGTGTTACAAATTGGTATCAGAGCATGGTTGCAACACTTGGCCTGCTTGGGCTCATGCACGAGTCACATAGAGAGGCATTGTTATCTGCATTTACTCCTTGAGGAGAAGGACTGCAGATTGAACCTGTGATTTTGGGAATTCTTGTTGAATTTCAGCAGAAGAATTTGTTTAACCCTTTGTCAAAGTGGTAACTACTCTTACCGGAGTAGGGATATGCTAATTAACATTAATAATAAGACTTGAATGTGGATAGTTGAAGGTAGCATGGTTATGTCAAGGGTATCTGAAGCCCGAAGGATGAATGACCTAGTGTCCGTAACACCTCCTCTAAGCATGGGCAGTTGGAACCGCAGGCACTAATGATGGTTGATTATATAATGGTTAATACATTTGTGGGCTTAAAGGAATCTGATAGGATCAGGTAGGATCCTTGGCAGTATAATTACTGCTTTATATTAAAATCAGAGTATATAACTCCTCGGGACTAGGGGAAAGGTGAGATGGGTAAGTCCTATAGAAGTTAAGGCAAGAAGGTTTTCTTGCTAGTTGTTATCGTATAAAAAGGGAACACAGTTATGACTATGTCTGATTCAACATCCATGTGGATGTCATGTGAATGACTGCAAGCTCTCAACTGAGAGGGAAACTCAGTGTTGAGTGTTCCTATAAGGTTTGTCCTAAGGATGGAAACAATATCCTTGGAAGAGGATCTGGAAGTCTTAGATGCCCATGTGCATGCCTTACATGGAAACGGTGCAAGCAATGAGCTTGCATGATGAATGTTTGGTTAGGCTTGTATGTGTTTATTCTTGAGTGCATGGATTTAATGCATTGTGAAGCTTCTTGACATGAAGCCTGATAGTAATACCAGTTAGGTATGAAGGATATTAAATGTGAAAGTGATGCACATGTATGATGTAAGAGTATAGGTATACTAAAGGCGTGAGGTGACTGCCTAAATGAGTGAAATGAGAGAGAAGCATTGCACTTGCCAAGATTGAATGAATACCATGGATGCATGATTGACTCCATTATGAAGAATCATGAAGGTTATGTTTTGAATGATATCTTAAGGGGAATGTACTACATTTCCCCAGGAAAGGCCAGCATAAGCGAATGAAAGAGTAAATGAGAAAGGATGGTTTGTTGTCAGGATAAGAGGCAAATGATTATGCCTTGAGGATCACCTGGGAATGATTTTGAACAATCATGAGTTAACTAATTTTAAAGTAGATATGTATGTAGGCTGTGAAATATAAGCATGGCATCTAACACTGGATTTTGATTATGCATATGGTTAAGTACATCATGGATGTAAGTTAACAAAACCAGAATATGTGTGGATACATAATTTGGATGCATGACAAAGATGCTTGTTTATATTCCTTATGGAATAGTTGGTAAACAACTTAAGCTAACTCAAGGTTGAGGCCATCACAGATAATGATGGATATGCAATAAGGAAGTTGCATGCTCAGGGAGTTCCTTGTGGAGGAACTGTGTGAAGACTCTGTCAGGAGGACAAAGTCACAACCTTAATAATTGCTGAGAATTAAGCAGTGAGCTACAAGCTTATATATATATATATATATATATATATATATATATATATATATATATATATATATATCTTGGATTACATTTTGAAAACATCACGTAATGAATTGAAGAGTAATGAATGAATAAAGGAGTATGTTTGATTGAATAGGCTTGGTTGAAGCCATGTTAAGAAAAGACAGTTAGGCCTTTAGAGATAAATCAGCTGGGCTGAAAAGTCCCAGGTGGTGTAGAAAGAATTGGAAGAAGGAGAAAGCCCTCAAATTCTTTTCTTGTTGAGTATTATGTTTTCTTTGGGATGACAATTGGTATGCAGATGAAAGTAAATGCTTCGACAACATAATGATGGTGGTCGTATTTTTATAGAAACAATCACAATTTGTTTGTGTTTCACTCATGAAAACATTAAGGATAATGTGATGAAGTGCATAAAGATGTGGTAGGACATGTCTGAAAATGTTTTATTGTCTTAACGCTATGCACAAAATTTTTGAAAGGCGGTTGTATGCCATGGATACCCAAGTAGGGCATGATTTGGGAAGGAGAACCCGAATGATGAGGGTGTGAACCTCTGGTAGTGAAGACTGATTGTATGATGTAGGATCATCTGAACCAAATGATCTCTGTTAACTCAAAAGGTCAAAAACCTTTACTAAGAGATCGTAGAAATCCCTTCGATCAACTACAGATCACGATCGTGAGGACTGTGAAAGAAAACCCTGATCGAATCAAGTTAATCAAGACCCTGACAGAGGAAGTGAACACGAGCCGTTCATTGGAAGGAAACCAATCTCAGTCGTCAGATCGATTTCAAGATCCACTGGAGTTAACAGATCAAATGCTAGTCATTCGATAAGATCGACGGCCTGTATATATTGCGGAGATCGAATGGGCACACGGGTTAATGACGAAGCCTGTGCTTGTAATTTAAATTCAATATAGTGTTGTTTTGATTTTGGGATCCGATTGTAGATCAGACGACCCGTATCTATTGTAGAGATTGGAAGGAGAATTAAACCGTTAACTAATTGAGGTTCCGCAATCCCTTGCAACCGTTGGATATGGGGGGAGACGGATCTTCACCATCGATTTGCGAACAAGGGGTTTAGCCAGGATCATAGCGCCTGGACATGAGAGCCGAAATGATAGCACCTGAAAAGAATAGAGTTGAGGTCACAACTCTCGATCGCATGGAGAGAAAACAAAGTTCTTATGGGCTAGTCAAGGAGGATAGAGTTTAGCACTCTACGATTAGACAGTGGTCACGAGGACTAGTTCTATGGGAATCAAGGTGCTCATAGTTAGCACATTGCATGGAATGCATATTTCCATAAGAGGGAAGACGACAAATTTCCCATTAAGGAAGGAGGACCTTCCAATACTCTACTTAAGTTATAGAGGTATTAAGGAAAATATAATTTCTTGGGTGGCCACAAGTGTTGGCACCCTAGTTACTAATGAAGGCATAATGCTTGGGTGTATTCATGCCGAACTTTTAAGTTTCATGTGTATTGATTTGGGATCGTGATCAACCTATAGCATGAAGCATGGTCCTGCTGTAAGAGTGAATGAAAATGAATAAGCCATGTGGTGAAGAGATTGGTTAAATCCAACACACCATGGCCAAGAACTAGTCATAAAGTGTGACAAACTTGAAATCAATGCAAGAGTGCATTGGGTGTGAATGTGGCCATGAATATTGGCAAATTTGTTAATTCCTTTGAAATGTTGAATTATGTTTTGAAAGGTTTGGTATGTTGAAATGAGGCATAGACAAGGAATGGGATTCCCTTTTCATGTTTATATAGATGTGATGAACTGTTAGTATGCATGGTTTTGAGTATAGATATATATACGTGGATGCATGAGAGACTAACAGTTTGTTTGGCTGTGAAAATAATGAATTGCAGGGAGAAAAGGGTCATGGATATGGCAATGTTGTAATCCCATAAGGAAGACCAATTTCCTGCTGAGCCAAACAACAAGGAATGGTATTTCCTTTTTGAGAAAGTAAATTTGATTGTTAGTATGCACAATTCTGAAATTGTTTGTGAACCACTGCAAGTATGCGACGAAAATATAATGTGCATGAGAACTAACAATTTGTTTAGCTGAGGAATGAATTGCAGGAAGAAATATCCCTGGATATGGCAGTATTGTAAGCCCATAAGGAAGACCAATTGCCTGTTGATATAAAATTATATGGGGAGGAAAGTCCCATGCTTGTGAATCTATTCCTTGCGTGGAAAAAATCTGGAAAAACAAAATGTGGAATTGGAAATCTGTAGGTGACAGATTTACAATAAATTTTTGAATTCATAATTTATGATGATGTCTCATGAATTTATGTATACCTGGGATATAGGTGAGAAGAAAAGGATTGTCCATGGAGGACAGATGAAGGTTGTCAAGTTGAAAATCCTGAAAGAGGCCATTATTGAGCCATGAGAACCCTGTGGTAAGCCATGATCGCCTAGAATATGTTGTGTTGAGGTAACACAAGCTGGAGGGACACCTCGGAAGAGCAAGTCTGAGGGATGCCTCGACTGTAAGGCTCGATAAAGTCTCTGGAATTCTTCTTGTGTGAGAAAACCTTGGCAAGGCAAGATGGATCACCCGAGGAACTGTATAGCAGAGAAGGGGATGCTTGAGCTTGGGCTTGGAGGGTGAGTGACCGCAAGGAAGAGGAGACCTTGATAGTTCTTGTAAACTATTGATTGGGATCATGCACACAATGGGTATGTCAAGGAAAAACAATGAGCCTGGATAACAAGACAACTATGTGGATACAAATTCACAAATTGCGTAGATAATTATTGTGCTAATATTATGAAATTTTCCTAGAAATTTGTATGCAATGTTTTCGCATGAGATTATGATTAATGTGCTTGTTGTCCAATAATTATTGAAAGTAGGTGACGAAGATTAAGGGTCTGAAAAAGGACCTGACCGAGAAAGAAGGGCAAGACTTCTGAAGTGATTGAGAAAGGCATGACATGTGTTTCTAAGAAAGAACATTGAGGACGATGTTCCTTTAAGGGGGAGGGAATTGTAACACCCCTATTTCCCCCAACTTGTAATTAATCATAAAATAGGATTACCATGCTAAGGCATGTGGATGATGTAAATGTATTATTGTTAAATATCCCATAACTGACTGTTGGGGGGTGAAGCCTTGAAGTAGGAGCCATGATATCTCTAGAGGAAAGAATTAGTTAATGAAGGAAAGGACTGGTGGTTGAATAATCAACCACCCCCATGAATGGAAACATGGGTTGTTAGCCCGAAGTACCTCAGAGACCTGCAGACCCGAGATTCCTTTTGACAGAAGGAACATGATAGGTCGGAAACCTTCCTAAAGAAGGAAGGTAAGATACACACACACAGACGATAAGGAAAGGGGACAATAAGAGGAGATACACTAGACGGGAGCACAAGCTCGGAAGGAGATGTGCAAACCAAAAGGAAGTGCAGAGAACACGACTTGAAGGGCCCGAACATGGGCTTGATGCCGGGGAAGCATCTGATAAACCTCGCAGGGATACTATGACAGAGAGAAGGTCTCTGAGAAATGACATGGTTCCCTAGTGATATCATGGCTTCGCACGGGGGTGGCCATAGTGCTAATAATGAATGCCTCTGAGCCTATGGTTGGGAGGAAAGACACACACCCACAGTCAGTTAGTTGGTTGAAATCTGTAATAGATAAGTATTCTCATGCCCTATGTAATCGAGATGTAACTATGTAATAAAGTTGGATGCCTTGTGAATGACTCAGGGATGTGCATGTTTTCTTAATGGTTATATTGTATCTCTTTATTCTTGTTTAAATTGTGTATTTAAGTAAGTATGGAATTGTTTGATTTGTATACGTAAATGCCTGAGCCCTGTGGTGGCTTAAGTTAAAATAAGTGGACTGTGAGTTTGTCTACCTTGGCCACGGTTTTCACGGGTGCACGTCGACACTTCCAGTTGCCTTGAGTCTCCGGGAGGACGAAATATGTTAAGCTCATGAGTGGTAGTGAGGATATGCATGGAGTCTCTATGAGGCGGGCAGAGGTCAAGAAACTCTTAAGTTATAGACTTGATGAAGGAGTGCAAGGGGTGTGCAGAAGACCCTTCTAAGTGTTAAGTTCAGGAGAAAGACCGCAAAGCTCTTAAGTCCTTCATAACTATCGAAGCTTAGGAAGGATAGCGAGATTCAACTATCGAAAGGGAATATCCTTTCGTTTGGAAGACGGATAAACAAGATATGTTCGGAGGGAACCAAGGGATGATATGACCGTTGGTTATGGGAAAGAGGGTGAGAGTTAACCCTAGAGCTTGTTGGAGTTTGCATTTCGGGAGAACTGCATGTTGGCACAACTAAAACCTCTGAAACCCGAAGTCATGAAATGACTTGGATCGCGGATCTATGGATCCTTCGGGACCCACCTCAACCGTCAGATCTATGAGTTCAAAGTTCGCGCTTCGGGAGAATCACGTGTTAGCGCGACCAATTCTTCCGAAACCCAAAGTCGCGAAGTGATCCGAACCGTGGATCTCTAGATCATTCAGGATCCTTTTCGACTGTTCGATCTATGAGTTCAGAGTTCGCACTTTGGGAGAATTGCAAGTTGGAGTGACCAAAACCTCTGAAGGCGAAGTTACAAAGAGCTTAGGAGTTAAGCCTCGGGTCACATATCGAGGTCACATATGAGAAGGTCCTAGCAAGAGAGGATAACACCCATTGTTTTTGAACTCGTCGAAGCGCATGAACCTGAAGTTTCAGTGGGCCATTGATCTGGAAAGAGAGAAGGGACCGTCGATTCCTCTCTTTTCATTTCAAAACTTCGCCAGTTCGGAGTTTAGATGAATTGGCGAGTGGTGAGGTGAAAACACCCGAAGATGAATTTTCGAAGCGCCCTTTGAGTAGGCGTCGGGTCATAGCACGAGGTCATATAAAGGAAGGGGATAGACTGGAAAGCTAGCGCCTATTGCTCAAATCCTTCAAAGGGGCCAGGAAAGAGCCCGCGGGTTTGGAAGAACCTACAATATTGAAGAAAAGGGAACCTAGAGAGAGGTAAGGAAAGCCAAATTATGATACCACACCCCTTAAAAGAGCACTTAGGGGTTGGGTGTGTTACAAATGACCCCAAGAACTATGACCCTATGAGTTATGATTTGTGGAGCTATGAACTGTGGAACCGTGACCCTAGGAACTATGACCCGTGGAACTATGACCTCTAGAATTGTGACCCTATGAATTATGACCCATGGAACTACGACCTTTGGAACTTTGACCTTTGGCCCGTGGAACTATGACCCGTGGAACTATGACCCGTAGAACTATGAATTTTGGAACTACGCCCTTTGGAACTTTGAACCATGGAACTATGACATGTGGAATGACCCCAGAAAATATGACCTCTGGAACTATGACCAGTGGAACTATGACCTTAAGAACTATGACCTGTGGAACTATGACCTATGGAACTATGACCCCATGAACTATGACCTAAGGAACTATGACCTCTGGAACTATGCCTTTTAGAATTTTGACACGTGGGGCTATGACTTGTGGAATGACCCCAAGAACTATGACCTGTGGAACCATGAAGTCATAAATTGATGAAACTATACAACATACTTGTCCATACACTTAAATATTTGAAATCACGTGTGTTATTGAATAATGTTTGTATAGAGAAACAGTAACAAGGATATGCCTTTCAATTAAATTACTATCATGTTCAATCATCTAGATTAAGAAAAGAAAAAGGAAAACCCATGAACGCAGGTGGCAAGAGAAGAGAGGCTTGTTAAGATGCTTTAAGAGCTCTTGTCAAGAATAATCCTCAAATTTCTATGAAGCTGATTGGTGTGAAACAGGGTGTTTCTCTAGCTACAATAATCAAATTAGTAAAGGATAAGTCTCCCCGCACAAGAATACTTGCTTGCATGTGCTTGGAAAATGTAGGATGTGCTTTCCCTTCTAGTTATTAACAAGAATGGGAGGTGAGGACTAATATGTTACCTATTTTAGTCAAGGTGCTTGATGAGCCTGATTAGGTTCGAGAAGAAGCTCCTAGTGTATTGGCATATCTGGTTGCAAATAATGAAGAGCTGCGGAAGCTATTTTATGGCATAAATGCTATTGAAAAATCATGTAAATTTCTGCACAAAAATTCCTTGCAACCCAAGAATCTACAAGGTATATTAATAGCTCTATCTAAACTTGGGTCTCGATTGGAAGAAAGTAGGAGGAAGGTTCTATCCTAAACACTTTGTAAGTTTGCCTTAAGCTTTTATATCATGGTAGTGATAGTGATACTATTTAAAAAAAATCCATTAAAAAAATATTATACTATTACTTAGACCATGTCTACTTTGCTTGTACTTTATATCACTAAAATTACAAATAAAACCTTGTCTATCTAAACCATTTCAAAATACAATAAACTGAAACTTCCAACACAACTGGAAAAACAATTAACATGTTTTTTTCTAGACATCAATAAATAGTTAAGATAAAAATGGAGTTATATAATTTTTTCATTCCTCCTTGCTCCAACAACATTCCTTCCTATAAAGATAGAGTTACATAATTTATTTATTGGTTCATTGAATAGAGTTGCATAATTTATCTACTCGTTCATTGAATTCCTTGTAAATGTGAGTAAAAGATATATCTTAAAAATGATTTCTTGTCTTTAATCCTATCCTATCTATGATGGGTATCAATATCAAATTTTCGATATTATTATTTCCATTTTTTTTACAATTTTTAAAAATAACTATAAAACATAAAACTTTGCTATATTATTATTATTATTATTATTATTTTAAAGTAAATCAATTTTTGTTAAATTCATTGTTTTAAATTATGTTTTATTTACATATTTGTGTTATAAAATTGAAAAAATTACATATTATAATAAAAAATAATGAACTAGAATAATTATAAAACTTTAAAATAAAATAAAATTGAACTTTAAATTTTGTTGTTATGATTCCACATGACCCTTGATCAGATCTTGTGATCATTCACATCTTGAGTGCATATGACATTGCGACGATTTTTACTTGGTTTCTTGACACACCAAGAATATTTTGTCTAGACCATGTCTCTTCACCTAGAGCATAACCATACTTCGTTTTAGACTACTGACGAGTCACACTCTTACTCTAGTGCAACTCTTTCTTACTTAGACAATTGTTAACACAATTTAACACTTAGTCTTAATTTAAGCATGCATCCATGAACATGATAATCTAAGAGAACAATTGTGGAACAAAACAAAGACAAACACATATATAGTGTGGGTTGCACAAACCTTGCCTAACACCCGACTAAGTCTTTGTTATTACGAAACCATTACAACATGAGTAGTACCTACTCGATTTACAACATGGCACCCCTTCATGGACCCAATGCACCCATCCAAACCCGTGCACCCATCAACTGTTCGTCTCTTGGACCGACATGCCCCATCCTTGGGCATGCACCCCTTGCCTTGTGCGCTCTTTTCGTGTTGATCGTCGTGAATCCTTGTGGGTTTGTCGATGGGGTCGTCCACTCCTTGGGCATGCACCCATGTTGTCGAGAGAGGATAGGTCCACTCCTTGGGCATGCTCCCAAGTTGCCCCGCCCTTGCCCAAACACAATCCAAGTCTTTGTTAATCGTTCTAAGGCAAGTAAGGTGTGTTCCCCCTTGGTGTCGCACGTCACCATCGTGTGCCCAAAATGCTCCTTCTCACACCCAAACGTCTTCATTCACCCAACCAATCGCACACACTCAATGGGTGTCATGGGAGACCTTACATTTACTGCTTTAAAATAAAATAAAATTGAACTTTAAACTTTGCTTTCAATGGGAAAACTTTGACATCTGATTTACCAAAATAAATTATAATGGGGTAAATTGAAAATCTTTGCTGTTGTTAAATTAGAAGAAAATTTTTCAATAATAAAAGTGTTGCATAAAATTTAATGTTGATAATGTAAATTGATTGCAGTTTTGAGTTGATAAAGTTGAAATTCCATGAATATTATTATATTACCATTTCACTGGTGGAATTTGAGCAAAATCTTACCTGAAAAAGCTCCCACAACCGGACGATTTTGAACCTTTAATTTTAATTTAAAGTAATCCGCCTTTAATGTTTAAAGGAGGTTCATATTCAACCGCCTTTTAATTTACAGTACTCCGGCTTTCAATGTTCAAAGAATTTACTAGTTTCACCAACCTTTGAATTTTATTATTGGAGGGTGGGCTAAGCTGTCCACTATCGGCTTTAGATACTTGGTGCTTGCTTTCAATGGAAAGTGGGGTTCTTAGGTCTTTTGTTTAAATATATGTTTGTTTTTGGTCTAACAAAAGTCTGATGGTGAAGTGTAGCTAGTTTTCTTTAAACTGGTTATTGTAAATGAAATGAAAATAATTAGAATTTTTTTAGATGAGAAGCTACACTGTAATTGGATATTGGAGTGTGGTATTTGGTTTTTTTATATGAGATTAATATTAAATGTTATTAAAAAGTATATTTTTTTTATTAGAGATAATCTTAGTGTTGATTATAAGGTTTATTAGTTTCAGTGTGAATATTATCCATATTCATATTTTTTTTAGTTTTAAAGTATCTATGTTGAAATTTCTTTTTGCTTCTAGTGTAAGAAAACACATTAATGACTGGAGTGAAAATCTATTATCTTAGAAATCATTAACAAATTATTTTAAGTGGTATGATTTTCTTTAAATAATGAGGATGACTAAGCCCACTTTCATCAATTAATACCATCGATTAATAAAAATAAATAAAACCTACTCCAAACCAAACCTACCCACTTGTGAATTGATACTTGCCATGCACAAATCATACTTAAAATTAAATTAAAATAACTAAAATAAACAATACCTATCTCAAAACAGAACATTTAATAGTGTGTATAATTGAAATATATTTTTTTTTCCAAAAATAGCAAGGCAAACAGAGCATTTAATAATGTGTATAATTGGAGTATATTTTTTTTTTCCAAAAATAGCAGTTGCCTTGCTCTGGCAACTTTCCAATACATACGGGCACTAAACCACTATCTAAATTGTATAATAAAGTATATATCCTCATATCTAATACACTTTTAGATGAAGCAAAAAACTAAATACATATCTAATACACTTTACAAAACGGATATAAAGTATATATCCTCATATCTAATACACTTTACAAAAGGGATATCAAGTATATATCCTCATATCTAATACACTTTTACATATTGATAACCCACAGAAAAAGCAAAAAACTAAATACATAATAATAACCCACAGAAAAAGCAAAAAACTAAATACATAATAATAACCCACACAAAAAGCAAAAAGCTATGATGTTCAGAGGTTTTGGACTACCCATGCAAAGATTACGTCAAATGAAGAACTGAACTGAGAGTTTCAACTTCAGCCCGAGTGATGACATCTATTAACAGAGGACGGAAACGATAATATTGTGTCAGTTGCACAAATATGATGTTTGTATTTACAGTTACTCTCCTGTTATGTTCCCCTAATTATGGTAACCTAGTTATCTTCTTGCAAAGATATTTATGAATATGTAAGATAAAAATGTTTTTTTTCTCTTCTTTTCTCTGGCGGGCAGTATCAGAGCATCGCATAGAAGAGTATATTACCACGCAATATGAACGCTTGTAAAGTAGCAACGCTCCTTTGCTCTGGCTTTTTGTCCAGAGATGAACAAATCAACGGCGAAGTCCCTTAAACCGAAAAGAAAACTGTGCGCTACTCTGCAACTATACATGCCGATCTTTCTTTTCAGTACTCGTCTGCCATTAAAGGAACGATCGGCAAAACAGGCCAAAACTGAATCTCGAAAGGAGACAGCCCGATGCAAACCTCAGGAGACATTTTGGGCAGTAGTCATATGGCAGAGCCTGCTTGGCCGGGGCTGGAAAGACGTTCTCCTTCCCATGTGTTGGCTAAAGGGGCGTATGAGAACACTGAGGGCTCTTCTCACCAATTCTCCCTCTACACCGCCGATTCTTACCAGCGAATTCATCATGTCAAACCTCCTCGCATTTAGCTGAGAATGCGTGGTAGATGCAGGGGAGTTATTAGTATTTCTATGAAGACTGCAACGGAACGAACCCGGATGATTCGTCGGTGAACACACGCACGTCTTTCTAGGCGGAGCACAGGGAATAGGCTTCATGGTGGCACCGCCTTTCGGTGTAATTGGACGGCCTGCGGATCGAACCTGCGACTCGGATCTGTCCAGGACGAAATTGATAGAAGACGAAGCCACGGCAGCAGTAGAATAAGAATAAGAAGAGCCACCGCTAAAGCTTGCCCGAGTAGGTGAAAGCGTTCTGTGGACAGTAAAACTGAAAGCAGAGGAAGATGAAGGCGAATTGAAATAGCGTGTGGGAGAGTGGGATCTTGGAAGGGCAAAGGTGAGGGGTAGCACAGGTGCACTACTGCTAGATCTGCTTCTTGCCTCGATTCTTTTCGTAGGGAGGGTTTGCTAGCGAGCCGAGCAAACGAAGTAGAGCTGACGCCCTGGATTTATACAATACAATTTACCTAGATTTGTCACTTTAACGCAAACAGGCTATAACCGACCTACCCACTTTCGCAAACCCGTCGATGCTCAAATATTCCACCCAGAAGGAGAATGAGAAGAGAATAGTTATTGGCCTTCCTTTGTCCCAAGCAATCGGGGGACCCTCCACATTACAACTTGTAACAGTTTGCCAAGTGGTTGTGTTGAATATACGCGTCAAAGAGGGAGTGGGGAAGTTTGAATCAGTGATATTGCGTGTTCAGTTATGATACCTCAGTGAATACTCATCAAACTAACGATTGTGACATGTCTTGCTCAGCTTTAGCTCGCTGGCTCCTTCGATGGAAGGATAAGAAAGGATTCATTTATTTTAATCCTTAAAATTAAGTATAAGGATAAGATAATACGAAGAATTTTTTTTTTAATCCAGAAAATGATCATACTGCTTTTTTATCTGATCGGAAAGATAAGAAGAGTATTCATTTTGTCTTTATACCAAAATTAATGAGCACGCTTACGACACTCTCATTTTTTAGCTGGCTCTTTCGATAAGGATAAGAAAGGGTTCATTTATTTTATTCTTTAAAATGAAATATATAAGAAAAATAAAACGAAGATTCGTGTTATCTTGTCATGTACGGAAAGTTAGGAAGACTATATTTTTGTCTTTTACTGTGGGCCATTGGATGGCCGTGCAACACCGTGTTTCCATAGGCAAGCATTATGCATCATGCACTAAATTAATGATTGGCTTAGTCCATGGTTCCCCAAGTAAATATGAAGTACACAGGGAGTACGCAGGTCAGTGATGCAGGTTTTCATGGAGGATGATGATCCATTAACTTGCATCCACCCATTCCCGGCGAACCATGCATTGATTTCAGCTTGCATGTCACTGCAGTTCTTTAAATGTAGTTGTGTGCTTCTTGATTTAGAGTACCTGGGAGTGAGAGGCACCTTGATTAATTGGTAAATGCTCGGATTTGAAGTACATGGGATCGGGTAAATGATCGGATTCAAAGTACATGGGATTGGACTTCTATGTCTTGCTTTAATTCGTTTTATGAAGTTATTGCCAACCATTTTTAATGGGTTTTACCAACCCTCTTTATTCTGTGTAATTCGTGGTTACCATATTACCAACCATTTAAACTCGCGGGTTTAGTTTTACTAATAGATTTTTTCAATCTGAATTTAGGCCCCGAATTAACCAGATCATTTACCACGATCTTAGCGACTCAAGGCATAAACAGTGCACGTCTATCTCCGCCAGAAGCAAGAGTCGAGCTCGATCTCCCACCTAAGCACGCAGGAGCAAGCATTAACACGAAAACCGATACAAATCCTTTATATGTTTTTGAGATGCATCTCGTGGAAGCCCTAAAAAGTCATACAATGTGCAATTTTGTGATCTGCCATTGGTCACAAAATGTTTGTCCTCCGCCTATTCGCAAGCAACAAGCTAATTCATGAGAATGTGATAGTGTAATGTCGTCATTTGAGTTTAATTTTTTTTACGAACAGGGCGCTTGTTTGTTCGTCCTTTGAAACTCGAACAGTTCTAAATAAAATAAGTATGGCCTAAAATCTAAATCTTCGTAACTTAACTCCCGTATAAAGTTTCAGAATCTAGATATTAAATACAAATATTAGGAAAATTAAGATTAATATAAAATAAAAACCTTGATATTATGATGTTTAGTGCAGTTGTATAGCCATATAAATCTGGACCTCTGATGGAAAAAGAGTGGGAGACTCCTCAAAATGAAGGTTTGGATCCCTGCGTATGACAAATCGAAAACGTAAATACCTTGAATTGTGTATCTATAGGTTCCTATAGAATGTGTTGAAGCCATGTTATATTTTAAATGTTCCAAGGTCAGAGAACACGTCACAAATACTTATACAGAAGTTTCCCTGCCGACCAGGATGCGAGGTTGGCCTTTCCTATAAATATCAGATCGAAGCTTCAACTGCCTCTTCCCAGTGGCTACTATGGAAACCCAATCACAACCTATCCACAGAAAACGAGGAAAATGTAGAAACAAAACTAGGTTAAACCCAAATCAAAGATCGAACATCCCGAAAATGCAAAAAACAAGCGGAATGTGAGGTTGACCTTTCCAAAAAAATATCAGATTGAAGCTTCAACCGCCCCTTAGCAACGACTGCTATGCCAATGCAATCACGACCTATCCTGATAAAACCAGGAAAATGCAGAAACAAAACTAAACTAGGCTAAACCCAAAACCAGAGACCAAACATTCCCGATGCTACAGAAACGAGAAGGATGAGAGGTTGCCCTCCAATAAATATCACATCGATGTCATTCTATTTCCGGTCTCTTTGATTTACAATAGAGGTTAATGAACTCACAAAAGGTTAATTAATTTATCAAACAAATTAATCTTCTCATAGTTGGCGTTTTCTTTGTTAATTTGTTGTTATTATCTATTTGTTTCCAACTCCTATTAAAATTTTAAAATATGTTAGCTTATTTCATCAATTTGCATGTTACATATTTAGTGTGGAATGAAGAGAGTAATCAGGCCATCCTAACCGTGAGAATCAAGAGAGTGAAATGGGTGACCAATAATAAACATGAAAACTCACTTCTAGATCTAGATCAATTGAGTTAATCATCAAGACTATAATATTGTATATTATTATGCCTACAAAAGCTTATAAAATATTTGTCATTCTCTTACATCTACTTGGAAAAAACATTCAAACAATCTGATTG
The DNA here is from genome assembly GCA_009831015.1 of Picea engelmannii. Lineage (NCBI taxonomy): Eukaryota > Viridiplantae > Streptophyta > Pinopsida > Pinales > Pinaceae > Picea > Picea engelmannii. The sequence goes on along the minus strand of ML777935.1, from coordinate 568,640 downwards.
CACTATGACACCTGTAGAATTATCCTCCAACACTTAAAACAAAAAGAGAAGATGCAATCTGATTGCACTATGACACATGTAGAATTATCCTCCAACACTTAAAACAAAAAGAGAAGATGTGAAATTAAAAACAAAATTCCTTATATCTACATCTTTAAAAAATTTAAAATAATAGTTGTATGTAATCCAAAAAAAAAAAAAAAAAAAAAGTAATTATTAAACACTTGAAACTCTTAATAATGTATTACTTATATGTAAACACAATTTACAAAAGTAAGTGTGTATATATAATTCAATATAATATTAATTTACAATTTAAACTTTGATTTGACAAAAATACAAATGTGAATAATATTAGTTATTTCAAGGATGCTAGGATGGTCTCCCAAAGGGGCTTCAGCTTCCAAAAGTCCGCATAAAAAAGTTGGATGGAATTAATACTTTGAATTAGTGGATTTAAATAAAGAAATACTTTTCATTAAAAAAATAATTGATAACGAGTAAATATAGCTTTGATAACAATTTATTTTTTGAGAAAACCATAAAGCTATTAGACCAAGATAATTCAAATGATTTTTTTATGAACATAATTCATAGTTCTAAGTATAAGTATTGGCCACAAAGGTTAATGACTTAAGCTATAAATATTGATTACTAAGGTTAATAATACCATAAAAATTTATTGGAAATTTGCATAATAAAGTTAGAAGATTAATAATATAAATTATAAAAATCTATTAGAAATTTGCATAATAAACTTAAAAAGTTAATAATATAAACCATAGAAATCTATTGAAAATTTACATAATAAGCTTAAAAATCATATTAAACATATAATTAGAATAGAAATCTATTGAAAATTTACATAATAAACTTAAAAATCATATTAAACATATAATTAAAATAAAAATATTTTAATGTTTTTCTTTTTTGTTATTATGACTAATTTATGAGATGATGTGGTGATTGTTTTTAACTCCGAATCTTGGTGTTAACATGAAAATCATTATAAGGCATAGAGGAGACATCACAACCTATGTTGCATGTATAAATGTCTTTATTAGCACACACAAGCGTAGATTTAATTTATAGAATAGATAGGCATATGGAATAATTGCTTCTTATTTAAAGGTGTTTTTATAGTCGTTCTAACATCATTGTTGTTTACATATTCATTTATAGGGAATTGAGAAAATGTCAGAATATAGACATGAATGGGATGTAGTTATCAAAGGCACCAAACAAGTATTTTATTGTTTGGTTGGTGATTGTGTCAATATCTTGACCATATCAAAACTAGCTGGCCTTAATCACCATCGTGCGATCAAACAAAATCTCCCTCCAATTCCCCCACGCCCAAGAGGTCGAGTAAGACATGAAAATGTTAAACGTGCAATGAAATCACCAAGTAAGGTTAAAAGACTGAATGAAAAAATTCAATATGATGTAGATGCAAGGTTGTGTCGTGCACAAAAGCAAACATATAAAAGATTTGTCAATGAATAAATTATTTTTGTTGTAAGTATTTATTGACATTTGTAATTGTGTGTTTTTTTAATAATATAAATTAATTATTATTGACTAAATTCATTGAAACTCATTTTCGCAGTCAGTCGCTACGTTTGATCAGCTCAATGATGATTCAAAGAAAACAATTCATGAAAAAATGAATTGTTGGGATCAAAGTTTACCTCGTAGACGTATGGACACATCTACACGCATAGATACTGCTTTACAACAAAAAGAAAGAACACGGCCTTCTAACGATGTAGGGGAAGAAGAGTTGAATGAGCATACCCATATATTAAACTCTGGGGAAACTAGTAATAACAATGAGTACACAGTTGAGTCAATTTTTTTGCATTCATTGTTTTCAAGACATTTGAACATTAGATGGTATTTATTTTTATTATCAATTGTATATTGATTCTCCATTGTTATTGATATGCCTAGCTTGAGCAACAAAATTCCCCAAAGAGATCACTGCATAGTTTTGTTGTTGAATATAGTTCAACTAACTTGGATATCCAACGAGCATCGAGTTGTCAACCATTATGACGTTCACCTAGATTTCAAGGGATTTTCAGGAAAGTAAGTTTTGCTTCAATATAACCTATTTCATAAAAACACTAAAATCAATATTCTATTTTCTTTTAATTTTCTTTTGTGATTTGTGATTGATTATATAGATTTTTTTTTTTTAATCTATACATTAATGTGCATTTATGGTGCAAGTGTTTTCCAAGGAACCATTACAATCATTACAAACCCCAAAAGATGGTCAAAATATTGAAAATAATGTAAACGAAACAAACCAAATGCTACAACCATCTTTACATTCAATGTGGCAATGCAAAGTAAGTTTTCATGTATTTATACTTTTATATAATCATTAACAAAATTTTACATTTAATTATGTTTGAGTTGCATACTTATATCTTCTTTTAATTTTATGTTTAGAATAAAACATATACATCTCCAAAATCCCCTTTGCACACAAATGATGGTGGGAATGCAACACCTTTTTTCGAAATCCACCATAAACCACATTATCTTCAACCAGTACAACATTCACCTCCACTTGAAGAAAAATTAGGAGAGGTAAGTTCTATACCCTATACTCGCGTTTTTATTATAGTAATATCAATTTGGATATTTATTAATAATGTTGTAACTTTTACAGGAGACAAAAAAGGTGAATGATTATGCTATGGTTAAGAGGACAAGAATCACACCAAAGGACTTGAAAGCACGTGGGTTCAAGTCTCGCAAACAGTACATAGAGCATATATGTGCAACTAGTATTGCTCTCACAAAACCCACTAGGTTGGCTACTTTGAAGTCTAAACAGTGCACCAAGTTTAAGTAACTTGGGCTACAAATTTAGAGATTTGATAAGTCTTTTTGTATAAATAGGTGCTACTTACAAAGACATGAACATATTTAAGCCTACAAGAAATGGATTTTTATATACTTTCAATAGACAAACTTTCTAGTACTTTGTTTTATGTTTTTAATCTTAATTTTTTTTTGGCACTTAAAGCACAAAAAAAAATTGGTTTTATGGAAGTTAGTTTTATTTAAATATACAAAGTTTTGGAGTCTAGCCTCTTCAATATAGAGATGAGTTTCATTTTTTACACATTTAATATAATCTACTTTATATATTCTAATTTCTACAATAAATTAATATATCTTTGTTACTAATTGTGCAATATTATAATATAAAGAACTTATATTCTAAATATACAAGTTTAAACATTAATGTTTCGAGATTATGGAAAACTCAATGAATAGAAACATAGCCTTTTGTTTGTGCATGTAATCCAATTTTAATTATTTTTTTTATAAAACATAATATAATAAAACAAATATTTCACAATGGAAAAAAAAGTTACAGGATTATCTCAAAATTAGAACATTTTTTTTTTGTATGGATTGCTAAAGCACATAAAATTTAACATTTCTTCCAAACATATAAAGAGAAAATCAACAAAATTTTAGAAAATTATAAAGAAGGACCACAACAAAACCATGGTAAAGAAATAATGAATGCATTCAAACCATAAACTTAACTTATAATCAATACCAATTATCCCAAAKGCATAARGCTTATCAAAACCTCTRATATTATGGAAGGACCACAACAAAACCATGGTAAAGAAATAATGAATGCATTCAAACCATAAACTTAACTTATAATCAATACCAATTATCCCAAAGGCATAAAGCTTATCAAAACCTCTAATATTATGATAAAAAAGTAGTGAAGGATAATAGTTTTTATATTTCAAAAGATATTAATAAATATTTATAAATAATAATAATATAATCAAACACACAAGCAAAGGGATAAGGCTTATCTTTTATTCAAAGTAAGCAAACACAAATTAATGGAATTTGATAAATTTTAAATAAATGAATCAGGACTACTATGACTTCTTAAAACCATGACAACTTTAAATTCCAACCTCTAAAATTATGATAAAAATGTAGTGAAGACTAATAGTTTTTGTATTTAAAAAGATATTAATAAATATTTATAAATAATAATAATATAATCAAACAAACAAGCAAAGGGATAAGGCTTATCTTTTATTCAAAGCAAGGACAGGCAAATTAATGGGATTTGAAAAATTTTAAATAAATAACTCATGACTATGTGAATTCTTAAAACCATGTAAACTTTAAATTCCAACCTCTAAAATTATGAAAAAATTGTAGTGAAGGCTAATAGTTTTTTATATTTAAAAAAATATTTATAAATAATAATAATATAATCAAACATATAATTTCTTGGGAAAAAACACAAATGTACATTTACGGACGACAAATTCCTTAAATTCTCATATATGAAAGCACACATATACGGAAGATGCATTTGGATTACAATAAATTTCTTCTGTATATGGACCTTCCGTATATGCGTCGTTCGTATATGCACCTTCTGTATATGTGTGCTTGCATAAATTTGGATTACCGTAAATTTCTTCTGTATATGCACCTTTCGTATATGCGTCGTCCGTAGATGCACCTTTTGTATATGTGCGCTTCCGTATATGTGCATATACGGACGATGCATATACTAAAGTTAGCCACTTCCATAATGGCATCTTCTGTATATGCGCGCTTCCGTATATGCGCATATACGGATGACGCATATAAATGTGCATATACGGACAACAACTTCCTTAAATCTTCATATATGAAAGCATACATATACGGAAGATGCATTTGGATTACAGTAAATTTCTTCCGTATATGCATCGTTCGTATATGCACCTTCTGTATATGCACCTTCCGTATATGCACCTTCCGTATATGCATCGTCCGTATATGCACATTTTGTATATACATGCTTCCGTATATGTGCATATACAAACAATGAATATACGAAAGTTGGTCACTTCCATAATGACGTTTTTCGTATATGCATGCTTCCGTATATGTGCATATACGGATGATGCATATAAATGTGCGTATAAATGTGCATATACGGACGATAATTTCCTTAAATCCTCATATATGAAAGAACGCATATATGGAAGATGCATTTGGATTACAATAAATTTCTTCTGTATATGCGTCGTTCGTATATGCACCTTCTATATATGCATCTTTCGTATATGTGTCGTTTGTATATGCACCTTCTGTATATGCGCACTTCTGTATATGTGCATATACGAACGATGCATATACAAAAGTTGACCACTTCCATAATGGTGTCTTCCATATATGTGCGCTTTCGTATATGCACATATACAGATGACACATATAAATGTGCATATACGGACGACAACTTCCTTAAATCCTCATATATGAAAGCACACATATACGGAAGATGCATTTGGATTACAGTAAATTTCTTCCGTATATGCGTCATTCGTATATGCACCATCTGTATATGCACCTTCCGTATATGCGTCGTCCGTATATGCACCTTCCGTATATGCGTGCTTCCGTATATGTGCATATACGAATGATGCATATACGGAAGTTGGCCACTTCCATAATGGCGTCTTCCGTATATGTGCACTTCCTTATATGTGCATATACAGATGACGCATATAAATGCGCGTATAAATGTGCATATACGAATGAAAACTTCTTTAAATCCTCATATATGAAACACACATATACGGAAGATGCATTTGGATTACAGTAAATTTCTTCCGTATATGCGTCGTTTGTATATGCACCTTTCGTATATGCGTTGTAACACCCTGTTTCCCCCAGTTTGTAAAAATAATTATGCTGGCCAAGAACTGTGCCAAACCCAAAGATGTGAATGTGTGATTCTGAATGGACCTTAGTATACAAGGTCGACGAATGTAAATTAACATTATGAATATATATATATATATATATATATGCTGCAGGACTGCTGAGAGGGGGATGTGATGAAAAAGAGACCACGATGGTTGAAGAAAGGTGGCGAAAGGCACCTGGAATGGTGGCGTTAACTTCCACCGAAACCAATACAGTATTTGGTCTTCACTGGCCCGAAGAACCAAGAGCGGCTCGCTGGCCCCAAAATGAATTGCTCGTAAGGATGGTAGGTGAAGAGGCTCCTCATGAGTTAATGAGGGATGGGGGTGAACCGCCCATCCATGGAGGCCTCAGACCTGACCACCGCAGGAAAATTAGTGCCACACGCAACCTCGCCGGAAAAGAAAAGGTAGGTAAAAGGTGTGGAAAAGGGCGTGAGGGGGAGATCGCGGGAAGAGATCAGAAGAACTCTGGAACAAAATACAGAGTGAGCGATAGTAGAGAAGAAGGAGAGTAACCTTCATTCTCGATCGCTGAAGAACCGAGACAGAGAGTCTCAAGCATCGTGGTCTAGCTCGGGGGTGGCTAGTGGTAAATCCATTCGGAGTCGTTGAGCCTACGGTTGGGTGGAAACGAGCACCCCTCTCAGCAGTTGCATCACCTGGTGTTTTCTGATAAGTGTTATATCTTGTATCTTGAATTTAAATATTCTGACATGTATGCTCATGGTTTGTGAAATTATGAATGATTTCCATATAAGATTGTCTGTATGGTGTTTGATCAGAAATGGTGGCTACATGCTTATATTGGAAAGACCATATATGACTTACGTATATATTTGTATATATGTATATTTTGAATGGATTCAGTATTCAAGTCTGTTCTCGGGAAATCTATTCCCTTATTTTATCTCAAGTAATGCCTTGGATAGATCTTCCCATAGGGACACCCTTTTTAAAGTTTACCCAAGAATATGTCAGAGTATTTTATGGCGTAAGTTTGAAAAACCCTGCACGAGAGAGAGAATGGTCCTCTTAGACTTAGGTCATTTCGGCATTTCGGCACCCGGGGTATCTAGGTGTGAGTCCTCTTGTACTCGCGAGTCCCAAAACCCTGACCCACGAAATCCCGAAATGACAACGTGTGGATGAATTAAGGACTTCTCGGTGGTTCGGTACCCAGGATACCCTTCCTCTTGCTAAATGCACGGATGAGATCCTTTCGGAGGATCTAAGGTCTATTACGACCGTTAAATTGAATGAAGGAACGCAGGCGTTAATGCCTCGACCCCTTTTTAACCTTCATGAGTAGCGAGGAAACACGTGGTGGCCGGTAAACATTTCGGATTTTCGGCACCCGAGAGTTCAGAGGGTAAGAACCCTTGTCCTCACGACTCGTGAAATCCCGACATATGAAATCCTGAAATGCTAGTGTGTGGGTAAGTTATGAGTTTTCGAAGTTTCGGCACCCGGGGTACCTAAGTGTGAGTTCTCCTGTACTCACAAGACCCGAAACCCCGATTCACGAAAACTCGAAATGACGACGTATGGACGAGTTAGGACGTTTCGGTGTTTCGAAACCCGGAACACCCAAGGAAGTATTTCCTTGTACTCGCAAGTCCCGAAATCCCGATTAGCGAAACCCCGAAATGGTCTAACGTAGATTCAAGTCTTGATGTTTCGGTGTTTCGGTACTCGGGGTATCTAAGTGTGAGTTTTCTTGTACTTGCAAGTCCCAAAATCCTGACTTGCGAAACCTCGAAATAAGATGAGCCGGTTTAAGAGTTGGTGTTTTGGAGTTTTCGGTATCCAGGAAACCCAAGGGCGAGTTCCCTTGTACTCGCAAGTCCTGAAATCCCGACATGCGAAATCCCGAAATAACAACGTGTGGCTAAATCCTGATATTTCAGTGTTTCGACATCTGAAATATCCAAGGGCGAGATCCCTTGTACTCGCAAGTCCTGAAATCTCGACTTGCGATATCCTGAAAGATAGAGTGTGGAAAAGTTATCATATTTTGGTATTTCGGCACCCAGGGTACCTAAGTGCGGGCCCCACGTGTTCGCCAGTCTCAAAACCCCCGACTCGTGAAATCCCGATGGAGGAAACCATGAAATAGTGAAGCATGTTAGAGTTTGGTGTTTCGGAGTTTCAGCTCCGGGGAAACCCAGGTGCGAGACCTCCTGTCATCGCACATCCCGAAATCCCGATGGAGGAAACCCCAAAATAGTGAAGCATGTTAGAGTTTGGTGTTTCGGAGTTTCGGCTCCCAGGAAACCTAGGTGCGAGACCTCCTGTCGTCACACATCCCAAAATCCCGATGGAGTAAACCCCAAAAGGTGGAGTGACATGTTTTAATCCGAGGCATTTTTAGTTATGAAAAACTATTGGTCCCCTTCGGATTTCGGCACTTCGAGAGACAAGAGAGTAGGGGAACACAAATGCATCGCGATTTCCTGAATCACGAAAGCCGATGAGCACCTCTCCGATAAGGCCTGCAGTCATAGCCGCTGACTTTTAAAGGGAAAGGAGGTTCTGCGATAGGCTCCTTAGAATTTAAAAAGGAAAGAAAGCCGAAAATTCTCTAGCCCCGTGGTGGGTGTGTTACAAATTAGTATTGGAGCATGGTTAGAACATTTGGCCTGCTTGGGATCATGAACGAGTTGTGCAGGATCTCCATTCGAAGCACTCCTAAAAGGAGTAACCCTCTATCTTAACCCCCTGTCTTAACCTTCTTAATTAAAAGTCAAAGTTAAGAATGAAAAACTCCTATGGTGTGTGTGCATGTGAAAAATATGTATTATGTACTGGTTATAAATGAATATAAACATTGACTAACAACCAACGTTTTTTCTTTTGCACACAAAGCGAAAGATTAACTGCGGGAAATTTCAAACGTATAGAATGGTGACTCACCATGAAGTGGGGGAGGGCACCCACAATAGAGACAAAGAATTTGATGAAAGGATGGCAGTAGGGACCCCTCCAGATCTAGTCGAGACTGTGAGGAGTCTCATGGTCGAATTACAAAGCTGCAAGGCTGACAATGAGAGGATGATGAAAGAACAAGAGAAGCAAACCAAAATTAACACAATTTTACTACAGAGCTTATCCAACCTACAAAGACAAATGTAGCATGAACCTGAGGTACAGAAACATGGTCTTATCAGTGGCCACACTAAGAGGAGCACCTCGAAAAAGGTCCATCCCAGAGGTAAAGGACAAGTGGCGGACTATTCCTCTGGAAAGAAAGCTGGCGGTTCGGAGGGCTCTTCTAGCAGCAAACTAGTTCTCATTCCCGAATAAAACAAAAGAAGCAGAAGTTTTACAAGCATCATAAATTCAAAGAATTCAGGAAGGCCAAACCACCTTCCTTCGACAGTGAAACAAAGAAAGGAGAAGAAGTAGAGGCATGGCTGCTTGGACTAAAGAAGTATTTTAGAGTCCACGACTTCTCAGAAAATTTGAAGGCCCGAGTGGCCACCTTTAACTTGAATGGAAAGGCTTCCATTTGGTGGGAAGACCTTAAGAATGTGAAAGGAGTTCACGAAGAGGACCTGTCTTGGGAATGGTTTGAGAAATACTTCCAAAAAAAGTATCCGTCGAAAAAATATTTCGACGAAAAGACTAAGGAATTCTATGAACTCAAACTGGGCAACTCACTATAGAGGAATATGTCAACAGATTCCTTGAGTTGCTGAGGTATGTACCTTATATAAAGGTAGAAAATGAAAAGGTGCAACGATTCATCAGTGAACTACCTAAGGAATATCATAACATGATTGAATTTGACGAACCAAAGATCCTAGAAGACACTATCCAAAAGGCAAGATATTGTTATGAACAACTTGGACATCGAACAGAACCTCGCGAAGGCTGGAAGCAGAAGAATAGTTCAGGATTCCAGAAAAAGGGGTTTAAATCCCCAAGATTTAAGGACTATAAAAAGAACTCAAGGATAAGCTTCCCAGCCCGAAGTGTACACCAATAGAACTTTCCCTCCTTGAGCGGAAATAAACTTTTTGGATCTGCCCCAGTAAAGACTGATAACCTAAAGAGAGAACCTTTGAAATGTTGGGGTTGCGGAGAAGAACATCTATTGAAAGACTGTCCACACTGACAACAGAATAGTCGAAGAATTTACAACATCTAAGAAGCTACCATCGTCAATGATGTGTCCAGGAGTGTGCCACAAATTTATGCAGCCTTGGATAATAACCAAACTGACCACCAAGCTTCAGTGGTGGAAATAGAAGGTATGATTTCCAATCATCTAGTGTCTATTTTGATTGATCCTGGTTCAAATTTGAGTTATATAGCCCCTAAGGCTGTTGATAAGTGTAAACTATAGCCACAAAAACCTACCAAGCCATGGTTGGTACAGTTATCCACTGGCACCAAAAGAAGGGTAGGAGAGGTCATACCAACCTGCCAATTAATGTTGGGTTAATTCCCCACCCAAGCAACCCTTAACATATTACCCCTGGGATCGTATGATCTATTGATTGGTATGGACTGGCTAGCCGCCCATAAAGCCATATTGGTCTGTTACCATAAAACCTTAGAATGTGTAAGTAAAGAAGGGAAAAGGATAACCCTTCAAGGGATCCGAAAACCTGTATCGGTAAGACAAATATCAGCTCTGCAAATGAGAAAGTATTGCCAAAAAGGATGTCCCTTATATGCAATACAGGTGTTGAAAACTATTGAAGATGACAAACCAAGCCTCGAAGACCACCATACCATGAAAGAATACAAAGATGTGTTTCCGGAAGAGGTACCAGATCTACCGCCGAGAAGAGACATAGACTTCTCGATAGAACTTGCACCGGGAGCGGTGCCGATGTCTAGGACACCCTACCGGATGAGCACACCCGAGTTAGTTGAACTCAAATTGCAATTAAGAGAAATGATGGATAAGGGCTATATCCGGCCTAGCGTGTCTCCATGGGGAGCACCAATCCTATTTGTGAAAAAGAAGGATGGTACCCTGAGACTGTGTATAGATTATAGACAACTCAATAAGTTAACCATAAAGAAAAAGTACCCCTTTCTCAGGATCGATGACCTATTCGATCAATTGGGGGGTGCGTCTATTTTCTTAAAGATTGACTTGAGGTCGAGATACCATCAAGTCCGAATTAAGGGTGAAGACATCCATAAGACTGCCTTCTGGACGAGGTATGGTCACTATGAGTTTGTGGTAGTGCCATTTGGGTTAACCAATGCCCCTGCCACTTTCATGTGCTTGATGAACAATGTACTTAGCAAATTCCTAGACAAATTTGTGTTGTTTTTTATTGACGATATATTAATTTACTCCAAGAATAGAGAAGAGCATGAAGAGAATCTTAGGCTTGTGCTGCAAGTGCTAAGAGAACACTAGCTCTATGCCAAATTCAACAAATGTGAATTCTTCTAGAAGAAAATACATTACTTAGGCCATGTTCTATCTGAAGAAGGAGTAGCGGTAGACCCTGACAAAATCAGGGCTATCATGGAATGACATACCCCAAAGGATTTTTTAAATATCAGATCCTTTATGGGATTAGAAGGGTACTATAGGAGATTTATAAAAGGATTCTCCAAGATTGGTTGTCCAATCACTTCCCTCCAGAGGAAGGGGGCAAAATTCACATGGAAACAAAAATGTGAAGAAAGATTTCAAACCCTGAAACACCTACTGACCCACGCACCCGTGTTGAAGATCGTTGATCCCGAAGCCGATTTCCTCATGTGCACAGATGCATATAAGGAAGGGCTCGGAGGAGTCCTTATGTAAGGAGGAAGTGTGGTCTGTTATGAATCCCGAAAATTGAATGAGCACGAAGTCAACTATGTGACCCATGATCTAGAGTTGGCTACCATAGTGCATGCCTTGAAAATGTGGAGGCATTACCTCCTGGGAAGAAAATTTGTACTTAAGACAGATCACTGTGGATTATGATATTTGTTTGACCAATCAAAGCTCAATGCCAGACAAGCTAGGTGGATGGCCCTCCTCAGCGAGTTTGATTTTGAAATCAAACATATTAAGGGAAAGGAAAATAGAGTGGTTGATGCCCTTAGCATAAGCATGAAAAAAATTCACCTGGCTGCAGTGAGTACCTGTGAGACGGATGTCAAAGAAAGAGTCATAAATGCGCAAGAGATAGACACATTCTCCCAGACCATGACCTCGTACCTACAGCAAGAACCCGTAGGTATAAAGTATGGAGGCTACCAGATGATGGAAGGAGGTCTGCTCACTTACCGAAGCAGATTGTATATCCTAGATTGCGACGACTTGAAGAGGTTCATACTGGATGAACTACATAAAAGACCCTATACTGGTCATCCAGGATACCAGAAGATGATCAAGGCCACCAAGAAACAATTATATTGGCCTGGATTGAAGAAAGACATAGCTGAGTACCTAGCCAAATGCATAGAATGCCAACAGGTAAAAGCAGAACACCGACACCCAACAGGATTATTACAACCTCTACCAATCCCGAAATGGAAATGGGAAACCATCTCCATGGATTTCATCACCGGATTACCAACCTTGGCCAAACAGAATGACACCATCATGGTAGTGGTGGATAAATTGAGCAAGTCTACCCATTTCATCCCCGTCAAGTCGAATTGCAAGGAAATAGACATCGCTCAAGTATTCGTGAAGGAGATATTTAAACTGCATGGTATGCCAAAAGAGATCGTGTCTGACAGAGACATGAAATTCACTTCCAACTTTTGGAAATCACTGATGGCGGGTTTAGAGACCAAGTTGCTATTTAGCACTGCCTATCACCCTCAAACCGATGGACAGACGAAAAGAGTGAACCAAATACTAGAAGACATGCTAAGAATGCATGTAATGCATCAACCTAAGAAGTGGGAATATTACCTACCACTGGTGGAATTCGCCTACAACAATGGCTACCAAGAATCCTTAAAGATGAGCCCCTTCAAAGTCCTATATGGTAGGTCATGCAACACTCCTATCAGTTGGAGTAATCCCGTAAATAGAATTTCTTTTGGACCCGACATGTTGAAAGAAATGGAACAACAAGTGACTCAGATAAAACAAAACCTGAAGGTCACACAAAATCGACAGAAAAGTTACACCGACCAAAAGAGAACTCCAAGAGAGTTCAAGACGAGAGACCATGTATATCTCAGAGTTAGGCCCAGGAAGAGTTCTCTGAAAATGGGAGTTTGTGCCAAGTTGGCACCTCGGTATTGTGGACCCTTTGAGGTTCTAGATAGAGTGGGACCTGTAGCCTATAGGCTAGCACTTCCTCCCACATTAAAAGCACATAATGTTTTCCATGTTTCATTATTGAAGAGATATGTACATGATTCTAATCATATAATTGATTGGTCTGTGATCCAAGTGGAACTGGAGGGAGAATTTCTACCAGAACCTCAATGCATACTGGATAGAAAGAAAACCCCACTCCGGAACCAAACCATTGCACAGGTCAAGGTGCAGTGGAGACATTTTGGCCTAGATGAGGCTACATGGGAAATGGAGGATGCCATGAAACAAGCATATCCAATTTTGTTTACCTCTATACACACATGTCATGATGATAGATAGAACATCGAGGACGATGTTCCTTTAAGGGGGAGGGAATTGTAACACCCTATTTCCCCCAGTCTGTAAAAATAATTATGCTGACCAAGAACTGTGCCAAACCCAAAGATGTGAATGTGTGATTCTGAATGGACCTTAGTATACAAGGTCGACGAATGTGAATTAACATTATATATATATATATATATATATATATATATATATATATATATATATATATATATATATATATATATATAT
>ML777935.1:525670-548843 GCA_009831015.1 Picea engelmannii | reverse complement strand
CGGAAATAGAAAACCATCGGCAAAAACCATGTGCCGAAAACCACCTAATATCATGTGGTCCCGGAAATATGTCGTCCCGGAAATATGTCGGCCCGGCGATAATATGTCGGCTCGAAACCGGCGAAAATATGTCGGCCCAAAAATTGTATTAACAACAAATTGAGTGGGATATTCTTCATCTGATTGCTCCCCATTTATAAAATCTTCAAGTCGACTATATAGAATAATAACAACTTGATCCCCCTCCAATTTGTTTCCATGTTAGATCTTTAGCTGAAAAGTCTATCATATATTCTGGGTCTTCTGTGTCCAATTCCATAATGTCTTCCCACTTTCCCATCTATAGAATACCTATACAAATTTGAATTTTTTGGAGATCAACACTTATGACATTAAGCTGTTATAAATATTTGTAAGTGATATCTAATACTCAATGTTACTTTACAATCCATTTTATGTGATTTAATGTTCTATAATATAAACGACATAACATTATACTCAATCCATGGATGGTAGTATAAGGTGACCCTAAGAAGGATGAGCCTGGTGTGAATGAAGTTGGATTGGGTCCCCCTGGGGGGTAACACATTATTATGGGATGTTCATGTTTGAACATATGTTCAAATAGTTTGAAGGGATATTCGGAGATGCCAAGTATGGAAAATTGGGTGTAGGTGCAATCATGGCATGTGATGGTTGAGAAGTAGTTCCGTGTGAGGAAGTTTGAGCTCCTCCTCATTGTGAATAAGGACTAGTGGGTAGGTTGTTTGGGATGTTGGTGCCAAACAAGGTAGAACCTAGCAAGGTTGATCCTAAAACAATTGCACTCACTGGTGTATGGGATGGATGAGATGATGTATCAACCAAGTTGGGGATACCTTCCAATATTGGGGGTATATTTAATAATCGTCTAGAACAATGGGGATTCTGTGGTTTCCCTATGATGTTGAACCAGATAGAAAGATGTGTGTGCACTGCGATGAATGAAATAAATGAACAAGTGTCTTTTGTATTTTTGGACTGACTCAAAAATGTTACTTAAAGATGGATGTAATCAATGTTACATAAAAAAAATAATCAATCATCAATGTAGGTTAGTGAGGTTTATCCGCGTGGGGAAATAAAAATAAATTTTCATGTGTCCTAAAAGACGTATCGTCCTTCCTCTTAATAGCACAGGGCCTTCCAAAAGCACTCAACAGTGAGGCATGAATCCACCGGAAGAGGAACTAGTGAAGGTATGAAAAATCAGTTATAATGAGGGATGAAGGGGGCATATCCCGAAAGTATTGGCAATATTTCCCAACAACCGTTCAAAATCTGATTGAGGTGCGATTGCAGCCTACAACCGCCACCTATGTAGAAAAACCTATATTTGGCAACTAAGTTACCTCGATCAAGCACGACATTTAGATTTTCGGCCTAAAAAATGGGTCACGGGTTGGATGTTTTCCAAGAGTTGGGTGACTCAAGGAGGCACGCACAAAACAACCGGACCTCGGCCTTTGACCCTTCATGGGTATCCCCCTGCCTTATGGTGCTGGAATGCTTGATTTAGAGGATTTTTGGTTTCATATTTCACAACTTCTAAGTTTCAATGAGAGATGATAACGAGGAGTTGTCTGGACACCTATCCCCGAGATCTTAACTTAGACTACAAGTTTCCAATAATATATATATGAAAACTATGTTGACATCTTTATTCATTAAATATAACATTTATCATATATATCTCATAAAAAACATTCCAATATATTTCAATAGATTCAAACTTATGTTCAAATAACTTTTTTCATATATTTCACATAAAAAAATATTCCAATATATCTCAATACATTCAAAAACAAACATTGCAATTTATTTAAATACCTTAAAGTTTATGATAATTTTTTTTATAAATTTTAAATTGGGTTAGTAGCTTAATTTAAGTACTTTCAAGTTGTTACTCCAACATTATCATGCTAAAGTACATGTAATTTGTGTGGTTGTCTTAAATGTTTAAGTATCATAGTTGGATTAGGAAAATTAACATGACAATATGGTGTGAATATGAGATTCTATCTTTATCACACTAATCATGAGATTTTTCACAAACATATTATTGTCTACTATGGAGGTTGGACACACTATACATTGGTTCTTAAAACACTTAATGCCTATTCTCTACCTCAAGATAGAGCATTCAATAAGGGAATATGCTATAAGTTAGTGACAAAAATAATGTGCCAATTGAGAATACATTTGATGTGCCAAGTGTGAGTGTGACAATTATGTTCCATATATATGCATCTATACAATACATCTCAAAGAGGAGGACGTAAGTACAAGCATATGCATCTATACAACACATCCCAAAGAGGAGGGAAGTATAAGCAAGTATCTATAAAACATGTCCCAAAGAGCATGGAGGTACGATCAAGTAAGTATATTAACATTATAACCAATCAACTATTATACTAGTAGTAGACATACTTGCTTGTGCTCACATCTATTGGTATAAGGGTCATGGTATGTTGAGACTTTTTAAGTTATTGCAACTAGTACTTACAATCAATGTGGGATAACACATCAATGTAGAGAAGATTTTATGGTTGTAGTCGAAGGTATTCCAAGATTCCACAAAACAAGAGTATCCTATTTTTATGAGAATATGAATTTTTGTTATCCAAACTATTTTTTTACAACAAAATGATAAAAATAGATTATCACATGACTAAAGAAAAAAAGGAACAAATTTAGAAATAATAATATTATGTAATGGAGCAACCTTGTAATGGATAATGGAAATGTAAAACATAATCACTTCCACTACATGTATGATGACCATACATAAAAAAAAAAACTATTGTGTTTCCTTGTCAACAGAAATCCATGGAGGGATGTCACATCTCTCAACACATGGTGCACCCACTTGTGCATGTACAACATATGATTAAGGCTAGTATTGAGTTGTTTCCTTCCATAGTGAATAGTAATACACTTTACTAATTTTAAATTTAAGGATAATTTTTAGAATTCTATGAAAGTAGATGTTTATAACTATTTCTTTTATTTAGAAAAGCTAGGTGCACTTTATAAACTAATATGAATGAAATGAGTAACCTCATGTAATGTCAATTTATTAAAATTAAAATACATAACATAAAAAAAAATGATAATAATTAAAACATCGAATATATTAATTAGAAAACATAAAAAAATAAAAAAATCATCATAATTATAATTTCATAAATATAATTTTTTTAAGTTGAAAGGAAGATCACCCAAGGATAAAGTGAAACCTTAAAATCTATAGATGAAAGCTTTGGTGGAAAAGTGTCCAGGCAATAAAAAGCTAGGTACTAGAGAAGAAATGACATAGTAGATTGAAAGAAAGAGAAAGGAAGAGCACACAAGGACAAATTGAAACCTTAAAAAATATAGATGAAAGCTTTGGTGGAAAAGTGTGAGAGAAGAAATGGCATCATAGATTGAAAGAAAGAGAGTGAATGAGAAATATAAAATGTAGAAACAAGAAAACAAGTATGTTGAGTTTAAGAGATTATCTAAATAAAAATATATATATTCCTTAACTTAATTTATTTGAAAAAAGATAATGAAAAAAAAAATATAACTAAAGTGAAAACATTTTCATTATTGATGTTTTTTTTTTTCTAAGTAAAAAAGGGGAGGATCTTGTTATATTAAAAGTTCAGGCTTACAGAGTCTTTTGGAGTGCCAACTGTCCCGCCAAAAAAGGAAACCGGGATAGATGGCCTCCCATGCCACTTGTTTTCACACAAAAAAAGAAACTAGGCTGCCATCTGTCATGCCCAAAGGAAACCAGGACGTATGGCCGCCATTAGTTTGAAATTGTTCCAAAGCTTACTTCTGGCAGCATAATGATAGTCTAACTGAGTTAGAGCTCTAGTTTTGATCAAAAGAAAACTTCTAACTATGAACATTCACAGTAGCAGTTACCCGGTGACTTCATCATCTTCGTCATTCTTTCCCGATTTGGCTGAAATCACGAAGGGTTGTGCGCACATAGGGCATTGCCATCCTGGTGATGTGTTGGAACATGAAACATACATCATGTTGAGGCACTGACTGATTTGGAGGGCTCTATGGATTTGGTCATCCACCATGTTGCGCGTTTCAAAGATCAGTTTCAAATGCTCTGGGTGGAGGAGTGGAGGTTGGTCATGCCATTCTCCCAGAGTGAAGGAGAGGGGAATTGGCTTCTGGACTCCGCTACCCTCTGTTTCTTCATTCACATGGCTGCCTTGCTGTCCTCATTGCTCTTCTTGCTGAATCGCTTCTTCTGAAAATTCACTGACTACTGAATTCTCTTTTTCTTCTGTACTGCCCGAGAGTTCTTCCTCGACGTAGCAAGTGGTAGGTTCCCATACTGGGTCCCCTTCCTTATGACTGTGTGTTGTTCCGAGATCCTAAGGCTTGGCCTCGTCCATAAAACAGGTTGGGGGATCCCAATTATCCGGAATAATGAAGAGGAGATGTTTTGGAGGAACTTGGATGGGTTCTTCCGGAACAACCTCCTCCACATATGCCATGGGAGGGGTTCGAGGCTTCCTGGTTTTTTGGGCTCTTTGTGTGTGCGCCATGGCTAGCGCCCTTTCAAACTTCTGCTGTCGCTTTTTGCGGGAGTCAAATGCATACCACGCAGTGCCTCTGCGAGGTCGACCTCTTTCCCTCAGCATGTAGATAAGCATGACTATAACCAAAATGCCAAATGGGTAAGTATCTCTACACCAGACCTCCAAAGGTTCAGACTTCGGCCGATCAACCCCAAAATGCATTGTGTATCTATTGGAGCAGCTAATAAGAATGAAGGTGACTGTGAAAGACTTGGTCATTAAGGCTATGCTCTTAGTGCTCTGGTCCTCCGTCCTCTTCACTCACGTGAGAGGCCTCGTCCTCTGGTTTTGGCTACTCAGGCTCACTCCCATCTTAATGATGAGGAGATGGGAGTCGGTGGCCAGTATTTATGGCCCTGCCTAGCTCATCACCGCGTGTCCAACCTATTCTGCATGTCACCCCATCTGGGGAATTATTGATTTTTTTTTTAAATAAAAGTTTTATTTCAAAAAAAAAAACCAAAAAACTAATTGTATTTCAAAAGTTTATTTCAATTAAAAAAAGTAAAAAACAAATTTTTTTTTTTTATTTCAATTGGTGTCTTCATCTGTGCTTAAATTTTAGCTTTCAAAACTAATACTCCTGAGAGAAATTTTGATTATATTGGGATGCCATTACTATTATTATTATGGAGAGAACTCATGCTAAAATTACTGAGATATTAAGTTTGTTTGTGTTCTTAAGATAATTACTTGTGAAAATGTTAATTAACTTTAAAAAAATACTTGCTAGAAAGGTTAAGGTTGTCAAATTTTTGCATTAGGAAAAACTCTCACATTATGACCAATCAATTACTCCATCCATCCCAATAAACTTTATGATATTTGTGTAGTGGGATTAGTATTATAAAGGCCCCTGCCACCCAAAATCAATATTCTAGATATAATAAAATATCCCAATTAAGGTTTAAAAATACTAGGACTTTTTAAGAGCTTTTGTTCACTATTTTTCTTCTACATTCATTTTTCAAACTATTTTCTACTTTACACATCTCATATTTTCTAACTTATTTTTAATTCATTTTAATTAAAATATGATAATTTTTATAATATCAATTTTATTTATTCAAAATATTTTTTTACAATTTCTCTTATTTTATTAAATAAAATTATATATTGCTTAATTTAATCTACTAACTACAATACATTACATAAATACTCCATTACATTTAATATTATTAATATATTTAAGAAAAATTATAAATACATTACAATTCCTTAGTAGTTTTTAAAAAGTTAAGAATCCTTACTAGTGATGCAAACCCAAATGTAAAAGTAGCATGATCCTCTTTTATATAAAAAAAAATAAGAATAATTAAATAAAATTTCACTTTATTTTTATATTTTTTTGTATTGGGGGAATCTCGTCGACTATCACTATAACCCCAAGTGCAACCACCCAGCCCGCAAGAATGGTGCACAAGTAAATCAGGGTGAGAATCGAACATGCGGGTGGGCTTTGATCCACTTATGTGTGCACGCGTCACGATACCATTTAATATGGTATCTTTGGGTGCAACCACATGTTCGATCACTACCTCAAGGTGTCCCCATGGCTCCAGGTAAAGCCCTCACGAGAATTGAACCTTGCCCAACGATGAAAAACTCGCTTTCCACCATTGGATTCAACCCCTTTGGACATAAAATTTCACTTTATTAAATAGAATTATATTTTTCTTAATTTAATCTACTTTAATTTAAAATATAAATAACTACAATACATTACATAAATACTACACTACATTTAATATTATTTTATATAAAAATAGAAATATTTCATTAAATATATTAATAAATTTTAAAACTATTCATATAATTTTTTGTAATTCTTCATCCAAATCATTAAAAATAAATTACTTTATACATTAAATTTATAATCTATAAAAAAAATTAAAAATACCGCTTTACTTTATGCAGAAAGCTTGGCTTTATGCAATATTAAGTCAATGGTGAAGTTGGGAGATCTTTAGGATGTGGATCCTTGATTGGTTTGGTGGATGGGGATCCTTACGATAGGACAAGATCTACTTTATGCAGAAAGCTTGGCTTTATGCAATATTAAGTCAATGGTGAAGTTGGGAGATCTTTAGGATGTGGATCCTTGATTGGTTTGGTGGATGGGGATCCTTACGATAGGACAAGATCTAGGTCGAAACATTACTAAAACTAGTAATCAAAACATATTAATTTTTATCCAAAAACTAGTAATCAAAACATTACTGTGAATTATTAAAATATATAAAATGAAAATTATTAAAATATATAAAATGTCAATTATTAAAATAACTAAAATGTCAATTATTAAAATATATAAAATAAAAATTACAAATTTATTTATTTGAATTGAGATGAATATATGTTGGTATACGTAAACTAAATGTGACTATTATACGTAAAACAAAATCTAAAACATAAACTCTGAAATGATATCATATAATAATAAAAAATTCCCAGATAACCGTAAATAAATTCTCGTAATAACGGTAATAAATTAAAAACTCTGAAACAAACACTAGTAATAAATAACCATAAATTAAATAAAAAACTCTGAAACAAATAACCGTAATAAATTCCCAGATCAATTATTGTGACCAATGGTGGATTACAGAATTGCACACTGTATGACTTTTTAGGGCTTCCACGAGATGCATCTCAAAAACATATAAAGAATGCGTACCGGTTTTCGTGTTAATGCTTGCTCCTACGTGCTTAGGTGGGAGATCGAGCTCGGCTCCTACTTCTGGCGGAGATAGACGTGGATTGCTTATGCCTTGAGTCACTAAGATCTTGGTAAATGCTCTGGTTAATTCGGGGCATAAATTTGGATTGAAAAAGTCTGTTAGTAAAATGAAACCAGCGAGTAAAACTGGTTGGTAATATGGTAACCAGAATTACATAGAACAAGGATTGCGGGTTGGTAAAACCCATTAAAAATGGTTGGTAATAACTTGGTAAAACGAATTAAAGCATAGAAGTTTGATCCCATGTACTTCGAATCCGATCATTTACCTGATCCCATGTACTTCGAATCCAAGCATTTACCAATTAATTAAGGTGCCTCTCACTCGCGGGTACTCTAAATCGAGAAGCACGCAACCACATTTAAAGAACTGCAGTCATGCGCAGGCTGAAATCAATGCATGGTTCACCGGGAAATGGTCAGCTGGAAAAGATAATGGATGGATGCAAGTTAATGGATCTATCATCCTCCGTGAAAACCTCCATCAACTACATCATTTGACTTGCATACTTACCTGTGTACTTCATATTTACTTGGGGAAACATGCACTAAGCCAATCATTGGCTTAGTGCATGGTGCATAATGCTTGTCGTTCCCATATGCTACACTCACACTTCCATGCATCCATTCAACCTCGCATGATTCCAACTTTTTCCGACTCCGACGGATCCTCCCGTGGTTGACGGTGCAACACAAAACACGGTGAACAATAAACACCGTGAGAAGCCATTTCGAATTCCGTGAACCCCCTCCGTGCCCATTTTCAAATTTGAAATGAGTTGAATAGACGTGCAATACATTATTCCCTCCACACCCCATTTTTTAATTTGAAATGAGATGGTATTTTTCCCTTGGGACGAATGCTCTCAGAACGTCAGACAGAGCTCAACGATCTCCTGGAACATCTCTGCAATCCACAAGAGGCGGAAATTTTGTTTGTGAAGTTGTTGGAGTCAATGAAGGAATGTCTCCATAAAAGTGTGATTGAGGGGGACTTCAAGTAGTTCTAGGATGACCGGGGGATGCACTGCATGACTCGGATGCTGGAGATGTTTGTTGCAACACCCGTTCCATGGGTGGGTGTAAATTTTTGGAGATGCTGGAGAAGGCCAATGGTGTTGGCTTCCCAACTTCTTATTCCCTCCATTATTTTTGAGCTTGTTGCATATGCTCAAGGACCAGATCACTGAGACGAGGTTCCTTGGGTGGGTGTAAAGTTCTAGAGATGTTGGACAAGGCCAAGGGCATTAGCTTCCCAACTTCTTAATCCGTCCAGTATTTTTGAGCTTGTTGCAAATGCTCGTGGACTAGATCACTGAGAGGAGCTTGGAGCTGGTCTTTATGGTGCGGGAATACATGGAAAAAGTCATATTGCAAGTCATTGACTTTTATTGCCAGTGCTATCCACAGTTGCAGACCGATATTCAAGAAGTCGTCCAAGATATTATTGTGAAAATGAAGAATAAATGCGAAAAACATGTAAAGGAGATGATCCAAATGGAGGAAATTGTGGACTTCACTATAAACTCTTTGTACATGGAAACATACTGCAGTCTGCTCACATCCAAGTTCCAGTTCATGGAAGATTTATAATGGGTAGTTTTCCAATTTATAATCGCTTAGTATGAATGTATACAGGTCAGGCACCTTCATACTCTGAACACGCTCAGAAGCTTATTGAGGAATTGAAAGATATGTTCAATTCAATTTTCGTGGAAGATGGAGTATTAGTCACTCCCCTCAATGATCTCCTTTCATGCATTTCCATAGTTGATATCTTTGAACGTTTGGGAATAGATAGGAATTTCAAAATTACGATAAAAATCAGGGTTGTATTATGTTTACATGCCAGTCATCGTAGCCTTATCATCATTATTTATTTATGGCATAGACATGATTATAAGGAAAAATTAATTTTGTTACTAATCTGAACTCACTTGCGTTGGGGTTTCGAACTCTTCGACTACACGGATACCCGATGTCTTCAGGTAGATAAATCCACATTTTATTGCTAAATCACTAGTTTATGTTCTTTTCTTTTCTGATAGCAACCAACTTCCATCTACGTACATTTGTAGTTTTGATAATACATTATGCATTAATATCATGTGTAAACGTGAAGGGACAGTTTTCTAGTTCAAACAACAAGAGAAATCCAAAAAGTTCTCAATTTATTTTGGACCTCTCAATGGGTTATTTGTGACACCTTTTGTAAGCGATGTTTCATACTAAGCGTACAATTTATATCAACTTTTTAAATGAGTGTTCTAAGTTGTCTATCTAAGTCAACAAATATGATTAGTTTGATTGAGCCATTATGAATTTTTAATAATTTAAATAAATATCAATGTAAAATTTCTTTATTCAATTCTTTTTACAAAATAAATTATCCATTTAAATTGAATGCACCAATAATGTTCATGTTTATATGTATAGGTATTTTCACATATATGGTTAAATAAAATGATAATGTATTTATTTATCCATCTCTATATTTTTTTTTTCTATTTTTGTAATCAATTGATTCAACCAACTAATATCTTATCTTGCACCCACAATACTAATGTTTATGAGTTGCATGTTTTTGACTCATTTTTCAAATATTAGTGTGATGGACTTGGTGCCTTCCCTATGGAGGTCTTTGATAATTGAAATTTTGGAAATCACATTTTCATGTCTTACTTTATTTTCTATAATCCTTTTTAGGATTTTGTTTAATATAATGGAGACATATTTTACAAAGCACCAATTTCTTCGCTGTAGAAAATCTCCATGTTAATTATAAGGTTTATATTGACATTGTAAAAAAATTCATCCAACAAAAATAGGATATGTAGAAAACAAATGTAATGTGTATAATAGATTAACAATGTGCATGGAAAACCATTCCTCTGGGATCCCAGTTATCATCCCAATTATCAAGGGAAACTACTATGTTTCATAAAACATGAAAACTAATAAAATTGTTTAATAATCACAACTCATACATACATCGATATACGATATTGATATTGCATTATATACTCTTTAAATTAATACAATGTCCTCAAATTGTCGTAAATGGGTACAAAGGCAATGAAATATCTAGATTCTATCACATAAAAGTGAGCATGAATGTTGAACATAAGCTTTGTTGCTCTTTGGATTCTCAAATTGTCGTAAATGGGTACAAAGGCAATGAAATATCTAGATTCTATCACATAAAAGTGAGCATGAATGTTGAACATAAGCTTTGTTGCTCTTTGGATTCATTAGGGAAGTTAAGGGGCTTATGTGTATCTTGGAACTTGTCCAAGGCGGTACTCCAACCATCATTTTTCTATGCAGACATACTATTGGAGGGCACCTTATTAGAAGGAAACAAAACAATTTCCTTTTTAAAATGTTATGGTCCTTGTACTGATAGGAAAGCTTTCTGGGAAGTTGTGGCAGCTAGTGGTCTGCTAGATATCAAAAATATAATTTTCGTAGGTGATCTTAACTTTACTGTTTCAACTGGTGAAGTTTGGGGACAAAAGGCTAGATTAGACCCCTTAACCGATTTCTTCAAAGGTATCATTCAGGACTCGAGTTTAATTGATGTTTTTCCACTTGAGAGCGCTCCAACTTGGTGCAATGGACGAACTAGTGAGGATCACATTGCTAAATGTCAGGATAGGGTATATATGTCAGAAGACTTGGTACATTCATTGGGAAGGTTTAGATCTTGGGTTGTCTATCCCTTCTTCTTTGACCATGCTCCGATAGTGTTGTAGATTAAGGATGGATAGAGGCCGATTGTATACCCCTTCAAAATAAATCCCATTTCGATGGAAGAGGAAGACTTTGGTGAGATGGTTAGCTAGGTGTGGAGGGATAAGGAGTTTGAAATAGAACCCTCTGCAATGATAAGACTGGTTGGTAAATTAAAATATTTAAAAAAAAAGTGACTGGATGGGAGAAATTAAAAAAGAAGCAGAGGTTCATTGAACTAGATACTATAGAGGAGGATCTAGAGCACTTACACACTTTAAACCTCATTGGGAGGGCCAAGGTGGACACCGATAACAACATAAAAGAGCTAGAAGGGAGAAGACTAAAATATCTACTTGACGAGGAAGAAACTTGGAGACAAAAGAGTAGGGTCATTTGGCTTCGAAAAGGCTATCAGAACATATACAGAAGTTGTCCAGCTTCTATATATGCACATATACATAAGTTAATGACTTCTGTATATGCACATATACGAAAGCCGATCATTTCCTTATATGCGCATATACGTAAGTGGTCAAATTCCATATATGCGCATATACAGAAATGGTTGACTTCCGTGTATGCACATATATGGAAGTTGACCACTTTCGTATATGCACATATAAAAATTTTGACCACTTTCGTATATGCGCATATACGAAAGTGGTCAACTTATGTATATGTGCATATATGGAAGTGGTCAACTTCCGTATATGTGCATATACAGAAGTGGTCAGCTTCTATATATGTGAATATATAGAAGAAGACCATTTCCGTATATGCGCATATACGGAAGGAGACCATTTTCCGTATATGCGCATATACGGAAGGCGACCATTTCCATATATGCACATATACAGAAGCCAACCAATTCTGTGTATGCGCATATACGAAAGCCGACCATTTCCATATATGTGCATATACAAAAGCGCACATATACGGAAGGCACATATACAAAAGGTTCATATTTCGTATATGCGCATATACAGACGACGCATATAAGTGCGCCTATAAATGTGCATTTACAAATGACAACTTCCTGAAATGCGCATATATGGAAGCACACATATACGGAAGATACATTTGGATTACCATAAATTTTCTCTGTATATGTGTCATTTGTATATGCACGCTTCCATATATGTGCATATACAGATGACACATATACGGACGACGGTTTTTGTAAATGCACATATACGAACGACGCATATATGGAAGTTGGCCACTTCCATAATGGAATCTTCTGCATATGCGCTCTTCTGTATATGTGCATATACGGATGACACATATGAATGCACGTATAAATGTGCATTTAAGGATGACAACTTCCTTAAATGTGCATATATAGAAGCACACATATATGGAAGATGCATTTGGATTACCATAAATTTCTTTCGTATATGCACCTTATGTATATGCATCGTTCATATATGCACCTTCCGTATATGTGCATATACAGACGATGCATATACGGATGATGGCTTCCGTAAATGCGCATATACAGACGACACATATACAAAAGTTGGCCACTTCCATAATGGTGTCTTCTGTATATGCACGCTTCTGCATATGCACATATACGGACGACACATATAAATGTGCGTTTAAATGTCCATTTACGGATGCCAACTTCCTTAAATGTGCATATATGGAAGCACACATATATGGAAGATGCATTTGGATTACCGTAAAGTTCTTTCGTATATGCACCTTCCCTATATGAGTCATCCATATATGCACCTTTTTTCTATGCGCGCTTCTGTATATGCGCATATATGGACGACACATATATGGATGACGACTTCTATAAATATGCATACACGGACGGACTATGCATATACAGAAGTTGCCCACTTCCATAATGACATCTTCAGTATATGCGCTCTTCTGTATATGCGCATATATAGACGACGCATATAAATGCGCATAAAAATGTGCATTTGCGGACGACAACTTCCTTAAATTTGCATATATAGAAGCACACATATATGGAAGATGCATTTTGATTACCGTAAATTTATTTCGTATATGCACCTTTCGTATATGAGTCATTTGTATATGAAACCACTTGGTATATGCGCATATATGAACAACACATATACTGACAATGGCTTCCATAAATGCGTATATACGGACGATGCATATACAGAAGTTGGCCACTTCCATAATGGCATCTTCCGTATATGCGTGCTTATGTCTATGTGCATATACAGACGACCCATATAAATGTGTGTATAAATGTGCACTTACGGATGAAAACGTTCTTAAATGCGCATAAATGCATCCTACACATCACCAGTAGAAACATCCAACACACCGTCCTGGTTCCCACAAGGCAGTGGGTCTTGCTCCATGAGGTAATGAGTCCAGGTATCATGGTATGTATCACTCTAATATTTAAATCATTTGAACATATTGCAAAGGATCTTTCTTGATTTCAGAACATTTTCTTGGAATTTTTGTTCTTTGCCTTATTCAAACTTGAGGGGGGTGTCATTGTGTCCTAGTAAGTTGGTTTCCCTCATGAATAGGTTGCTACTAGGTGGTTCCTTGAAAATTCATCGTCTATTCCCTACCATACTTTTCACGTTTCATACCATTTTCCCTCCGCCTCCCCATCCTTTTGGGATCTTCGGGATTATTGACCCAATAAGGGATTTTACTTTACCTCATGGGAAGAAGGGGATGAATGCCCATAGGGTAAAAGTAGTTGGAAAAATATAAAATCTAATCATAAAACCTTTGAGATTCTTTGCCTAGGGATCCCCGAGAAAGCAATGAAACACTTATTTGTAAGAATAGGGGGCCCACAAAATGAATGATAATGAATACTCAAGGTGTTAGTTGGTGGATAGGAGGTCTCATCACGAGCTAGCCTATCATGATCATAAGTATTTAGTGGTATGACATTACCATCATCTGGTCACCAAGCCAGGTTAGTGGCTCTCAGTTACATGACTAGGGAAAAGGGGGTCTCATCATGAGCCAAACTTCTCATTTCCGTGAGGTACTTGTGAATGACACTGTCGTATATGGAAACCAAGCCAGGACAATGGCCTCCAACTAGTTCCTTGAAACATGAAAGAAAAAATGAAATCAAAGGTTAGGAAGAAGAACGACAAACAAATGGGCTTGGAAAAAATTGCATTAAGGATAAGGTGCAGCTCACCCTCCACAAAGGCACCTATAGGTAAGATAATATAAACCCTTTTATGTCATGAACCCCATGCCCAAAATTGTATTCCACACCATTTCACATACACACATGACTACGATAGGCTATACCTAGGAAACACCCTAGACTTGGGAGTTATTGACCCAATAGGGAATCCCGAGACCCTTCCCAAACCTAAATTTGGCAAGTTGTATAACGTCCTTGAGCATTCATTTGGTTTAGGGGGGATTGATGCACATGTTCAGGTTCTTTGATTATTGGTTGTGATTTAGTTGCTATGATACTTGTGACTCATGGACCCATGGAGAGTGTATATGTTTTCCTTTACAGGACCTTACCCGGTGAACAACCATAGTTAATATATTCCCGGAACATATCTATGATAGACCTCGTGCTCTAGAGATTCAATATTCTATCAATTAAATATCCAACGAGGTAGGACCATCTTTATGAAGATAACAGATCGGTCTTATGTACTATTAATATGGATCGATTTCAACAAGTCGCAGACCCATATTCCAAAAATCCTTAGAGAAAAGTAATTACAAAATCAAACTATTGGAACAAGATAAGATAAAAACTAAAATCCATTCATGAGGAGATGATCAGTTTGAATATTCATGAGGTCTTGAATCCTAAGGATGGATGCAGAGACCCCAGGCTTGGGGCAAGACAATGACGACCATTTTTCACACTAAATGAAGAGTATGTTTCCTTTGGAGGCACCCTGGCAGGCCTAGAAGACAAGGGGCCACCCTTCCCCACCTGGACGTTGTCTTTGGAGACCTTGGGCATCACCCTAGTAGCCCCATGACATCACGCAGGGCTAGGGTTTGACATTGAGAGATTTTGGGCTACAATTTTGGCACGTGTGGAATGGAGGAGGGCCTTTGGAGGCCCAATGTTTTTCTAGATGACGTCAATATCTCATGGTGGAGGCCTAACGTCACCCTAGGAAGGATGATGTCACCCTCTTAAGGGTTCATTTTTTGATAAATGATTTAATTTTGAGTTTTAAGAGAAAATTGACATGTAGGCTTTGTTTTGTGAAAGGACACAACTTTTGCGTAAATTAGCTAGGATTTCCCATATAAATATGGCTGGCTAGTTTCATTTTTTGATAATAACTCACCTCTCAGAAGAGTGGGACTGAAATTGGCACCCTTTTGGGGGTACTTGGCTGAAATTTGGAGGCACACTTTCTTGGAGACTTGTTTGGATGCATTTTGGATCATTTCTTGGTGGAATTTTGGAAAATCTAGGTTTTTTATGCTTGATTATTCTTGGTGAAGTAAGTAAATATGCAATTTTCATTTCATGATAAATGTTTATGGTATGCTTACTTGTTCATATTTAAGATTATGAAATTGATTGCTTAAAAAACCTAGGAGTAAGAAACATAAGGTGCTTCTTTCTTACTCTTTGTTTTGCTAGTTTTGCTAGACAAACTTCTAGAGCCCTAAAGTGTTGGGGATTTAGAAGCTTTGTCTAGTTTTTATTGCATTAAATATATTTCAAGAGTCTAAGGATAGGAGAAATCGCTAGGGCCAAGAAGTTCCTACACCCTAGTTATACCTTCTCTTAAGGGCTTGGTACTTGAGCACTTAAGGTGCTACTCCTCAAGCTTCCACCTTTTCATCTCTTAGAAACGCATAATTATTGTTATTTCTCCAAGTTATTATGCTGATATAATTGACTCCATAAACCCTAAATGACAATAGTTCTCACTTCTCTCTTGTTGGAAGATTGATCAAACACTCAAACCTTATTCTCTCAAGCCTATGCTAACTAAGTCTAACACTAACATAGCTATCTAATTTTCTTTATTTTGTTATAAATGTTTACTACAACCATCTAACTGCAACAAATTTTTTGCATATACTAAGCTAACTTACTTAGAACTTGCTTGTGAAAATTGCTAAGGAATCTACTTGATATATGCTCAATTTTCACTGTATTTTCTAGCAATTCTAAGCACTAATTTTTTTGGTTGTTACATAACATTTATTGTTGTTGTAAACTGATATATTTCTAGAAATTTGCTTCAACGACTTCATTTTTTGATTGTCTAACGTATTTGAGGGTTTTATTATCATTTGGTACTTGGAAATTATACATACATGCTATATTGTTCTTGTTCCAGGAAGGTACACCGACATTCT
This sequence comes from Picea engelmannii, assembly GCA_009831015.1. NCBI lineage: Eukaryota > Viridiplantae > Streptophyta > Pinopsida > Pinales > Pinaceae > Picea > Picea engelmannii. The sequence goes on along the minus strand of ML777935.1, from coordinate 532,397 downwards.
TCTTTTTCCTCAATTCCTCGGACGTAGACACCCTTAACTTTGGTGACCGGTGAGAGGGATATTTTGTTGTCCTTATCCTTAGCTTACTCATCCCTTTAGGCCACCAGGGATGCCTCCCTTGGGGTAGTCTTATAATACTCCTAAACATAAAGAGGTTTCCTATTAAGGTGACAATGTTAGGTCACCGGCTTGTTATGCCAATCTTGTCTCACCTTCCTTGGGCTTTGGGCAAGTATAGATTACGCGATAACAAAGCTAATTCTATTTCTTTCATTTTTTTACACCATATTTTAATAAATTGTGCATGTATCTCTAAAAAAAAATCTTAGTCTAGTTTTTTTTAGAAATTTCTATCACAATTAACATGTCACATGTCATGAAAGGGAAGCATGGCCCGCACTAGCCATACAATATTGATCCTATTATAAATAACCATAAGCATGGTTGGAAACACAACTTTAATGACCATACCATAGAAGTAGAAGTGCAAATAGGAAAGCCTCAGATACTTATTTCATTGAAAATCCCATAAAATTTACATACATTATCAACACAATGTAGAAGCATTTTAAATGCAATCCATATATATTAACTAACTTGTGTTTTGACATGATTTGATGTTTGTCTAGATTAGACTTCTCCAACTCTTAGAACTTGTTCCAAAATCTTTTTGAAAATTGCAAAAACTTAAAAACAATTTTATATGTCAAAGATTTGATGTGGATTTCTCTTAACCTATAATAAATTTAAAACTAAAACGAATTTACTAGATAGTGTATTGTTTCCTACCTTCCTCTAATATATACACAAATGATATATCCAATTGAAAATAAAACATATTTCAATGATAACATCTAATATAACTAAGTAACATAACATGTACATCTCATATAGATTAACATTTTCCATTGAACTTTTCCTTCAAGTTTGCTAATGTCATTGGAAGTTCACAATACCTAAGTTCATAATACCTCTCGAATCCTTCAATCATTATTACATACTGCTTCTTCAATCATTATTAGTCTCTTATAGTGCTTTCTTCAAGGTTGGCATATATGTCGTGCAATCAACGAGGGGCCATAAGATGGGAAGCGCAACTCCTTGACAATAGGAGCAAAGGAGTTATGTTTCACAAAATATATGCCGCTAGTCCGCAAAAAATTAAGTGGTCCATCAACATGAGAAATGCATATTGATGGAATTAAAAGTGTAAGAACATTAATTCAATGAGTTCACTAACATAGACGAACATATCATCAACTATAATAGCGAGGAGAAAAACACAAATTACAACAATAATTGAACTCAAACATATCACAAATTACAACAATCATTGAACTAAAACACATCAGTGACTACAATAGCTGTGACAAAGAGGCAAATTACAAGAATCACACAAATTATGCTCTGCATATTTGAAGAAAGTTTTTCATGTTAAAAAGTTGAAAGTCTGTATGGTACAACTCTAACTGCCCTATACCACTATAAATTCCCTTCACGAGATACAATTACAAGCTATATAGTCTTAATGAGCCCTTGCAAGTTAGATGTCACACACAATTTCTGGTCTCCATGTCTCAGAATAATCGTCGTCAAATAACATGCCTGGGCTTACAAAATCTCTATTCACATAATCCTGCAATTGGTTTGCATTCCAGGCGTCTTCTTACAAACCCATGCCTGGGATTTTTAACTTCTGATAGTTTTCAAAGTCATCCTCGAGCTGCCAATTTTCACTAAGGGATTTAAGATCCAGGTTCTCCGACAAACCCATGGATGTTTCCTTTTGAGATAGACAGACTTCGTCCTTCACGTCCAGAGCAAGGATAGGAGGAATGTCAAGCTCGTAGTCTAAAGCATTCAGGAGATAAGAAAGATCAACCCCCGCATCTGAATCTAGGGTTTGGCCTTCATGGTCTCTATCATTATTGGACGACGCCGCATTATCCATAGAGATGGAGGGTAGAATAGAACTGGAACATGTGGCAGCAATCTCTTCCTCTAGTTTTCTCATGACTCTGCTTACGAGCTTTTCATTGGGAGCGTACTCCTCTTCTTTGTCTACTACGCTTTTGTCTAATTGCAGTAGATGAAGAAACCGATCTGTTTCTTTTGTCAATGGAGTCTGGTAGAGCCTCGGGCTCACGACCACATTTTTTGGGCGTCTTAGATTCCATGACTGAGAGGTGGCCTAGAGATTCCAATTGTGAACACAACGGTGGTGTAAAGACGAGAGGAGAGAAGGATTATCTTTCGGCTGCAGCGAAGAGATGTTCTTACTGATGAGAAGCATATCCGATGGCAGGATATAACCACATTGGCTATACCGCTACGGTGAGGAGAAAAAAATTCTAGCTCATTTCAATTTCAAATTTGAAAATGGGCACGGGCGTTCGAAAATGAGTTTTCATGAGGTTGACTATTCACGGTGTTTTGTATTACGCTGTCTAGTTGACGGAGCCACCGGAGGAAAGGATTCGGAAAAGGCATGGATGCGCGGTGGCGGTGGGATGGATGCAACAATGCGTGAGGGTATCAGATGCATGGCCATCCGCTATTCATAAATATCATAAGAGCATATCCATCCACTGACAAAGTCTTAATGACTATGCAGCAGGTTGGATATTTCTCGCCTTTACGGTGAGGGTGTACCTTTTGTACTATACATTTTCATTTTTCTATCATTTTATTCACATACGACATACATTTATAATATATACTATATGTTCACTCTTTATCACTTAATTTTATATTTTTATTTTAGTATGATTATTATTACATGGCTTATTGTAATGGTTATGATGTCCAATTTATTTGAATTTCAATTAATTTATCACATTGTGTATAGTTTAATTTTAGTATTTTAAATCCTATAATTTTTAATTATATAAAATATGATTGATATATGGATTTGATTTTTTTTAGGTATGAATTATATTGTAATTTAAAAAATTCCTTTCATTGAGTGTATATTTTTTTTCCTAGTAAAAAAGCCTAAATTTCATTTTATTTGAAGAGAAAAATAAATTTATATTTTGTAGAATACATGCATCCATGTATTTTGCGGTTTTGTTTAACACAGTCTTTCTATGTCCAAAAATTGTATCAGAAAATTCAGTGTACATAATTTTAGCAGGAAAATACATAGCAATGTGTCTATGAAGTCAGGTCCAGGATTATAGCAGTAAATTACAACCAAACGTCTGTAGAGTCAACATCTAAAAATGCCATCACGGGATTTCCAAAATACAGTCGATGAAGGTTGTATGAGTTTTCAACAAGATAAAAATAAGCAAGTGAACAGTCTAGTACAAGCTTACCACTGATGATAATAAAAAAAGGGACCCGTGATCTTTCAAGATAAACAAAAATGAAGATTAGTGCTAATTGATTGAAGATGTTGTTTCTTCAATGAAGGGGTAGTGGTAGTACTCAAAATTTTCTTCTTCCTTGTATTCATAAATTACCCATTTCCCATGACCTAATTGAATGCCTTCTTTGGAAAGCACATCCACCTCCTTGTTACAATCCCTGTAGACATGTTGCATAGTGAAAGAATCTAAAGAGTCCAAAATTATGTATACTTGTTCAAGTAGAGAAAGCAAAATGATATTTTGACACTTTTGAGCTCTTTTCGACTAGTTTATGACTGTCATTGAATCACCAAAGATTTGAATGGGGTTGAAATTTTTTTTCCCCGCAAAGAGTAATCGAAGTTTTAAGGACATGAGTTCAACATAGATGTTTGTGCTTGGTCCCAGCCCCATCTTGAGTTTGAATAAATGGTTTTTCGATAGGTCAAGCATTGCACCACCCACACATAGTTGATTATCATTTTAGAAAGCCCGGTCAAAAAAATCCCATGGTCTCGTGTGATCCACTTGTTCTTCTTGAATGGACCAAAATGGGGTGATCCTTTTTCTTGTAGGAAATGTGAGAGAATGATGAGTCTTTGAGAAAATATTATTTCTAGAGTTGAGGGCTTGCCCTAAAAAATAGTGTTGTTCCTAGCTAGCCATACACCCCAACTTAAAATTAGTGGCAACACCTTTATTCGACATTTTGTAGAATTTTAAACCTAGGCTCTCCAGGATTCCTCCACCGAGGGACCATGCCACTGAAAATCCTGATTCAATTATACAGAGCACTCCTTCCAGATTTGTTTGAGAAAGGGACAATGGATAAACAGGTGGATCATTGTTTCCTCGTCAGCCTTACACAAGGAGCACCACCTCGGACCCTCTTTCTGTCTTTGTTTCATTGTTTCCCAGGTAGGCACTTTATTGACGATCATACACCACATAAAAATGTGGGATTTTAAGGGACATATGATTTCCCAAAGTCCTTTTCACCACCAGATTATCTCTCTGAGTTGAAATTCTATATTAAGTTGAATGTATCCCAATTTTGGAGTATAGGCACCATGCAAAGAATTTTTCCACATTATTTCATCCTCTTAGTCTATTATCTGAATATGGGAGGATCTTAGAGATCTAATATAATTGTTCCATGAAGTTGAGTGAAGCTCCCCCAACCCTACTTTGGTTGTTGTCTTCCACCCTTGACTCCAAAGAGTGGATTGGCCTGGATTGACTATATGATGAAAATAATAGTATCCTTGGGTAGCTTTTGGAGTGGGTCTATAGGTAACAAATAACTTGCCCCATTGTCTCGCCAAGGATCTAATCCAATCTGCACCTTTGTTCCATTTCCAATGTGCCATGTCAATCCTTCCCCAACAACATGAAAGGAACTGATGACACCTTCCATATGACCAAGCAATTAGGCTTTAATTTAATCCGGTTTCAAATACATTCCTCAACAGATTCTGGATGAATGTATTTGTGAGTGACTACAGTCGTCTAGAGGCTCTTTGTTTTTATCAATCTCCAGCTGGATTTGGTCGCCAAAGCTTTGGAGAATAAAAAAAAAAAATTTAATCCCCAACCTCCAAGTACTTTTGGGATAGACAATTGTTCCCATTTAACCCATGGGAGGACATATTTTTCCTATGTCCTAACCCATAAAAATCTAAAGCAGTCCCTACTTGATTTTTTTAGCACTCCTTTGGGGATCCAGGCTAGGGACATCTAGTATACTGGAATGGCTTCCATAACTGATTTTACCAGCACCAACCTTCCTGCTCTAGAGAGACATCTAAAACTCCATACTTTTAATATTTTGTCCAACTTTGCTATGAGCCAGGGTCAGTCTTCTTTATTATAATTGTTCAACTTCAAATAAAACTATTAAGTGTATATTCCATTTATTATTATTGAGAATTCAAATGAAACTTATAAAAATAGAAAATAATATATCTACAAAATAAATAAATAAATTTAAGAAGAATTATTCACTATAATAATTCAAATCAAATTATGTTATTAAAATTATATATATATATATATATATATATATATATATATATATATATATATATATATATATATATATATATATATATATATATATATTCAAAGACTCAAATAAAATAAATAACACTATAATGAAAACGATAAACTAAAAAATAAAAGTACAAATAAATGAATAGAGTTGATAAAAGAATATTTCAATTTCTAAAAATAATAAAACTTAAAATTAAAAAAATTAATAATAAAAGGGAGTCACATTGATGATAAATTATAAAAAATTTGGAAGCCGCTCTAAAAGTTGAGGCTTTCATTTTTCTAGATTTATTGATCGTGTTATGTGATGGAACCCTCAGGGTGTTGGCCCCCCTTCCTATAAGTCAATTCTCAATGGTACAAGTTGCGACTCCCATTCAACGTCTTATGGAACCCCCTCTGGATCCGTGACACAACTGATTGGGGAGTTTGAAGCAATCCCTAGGGAAGACATTAACATGATAGATCCTCCCCAATTGAGCGAAGGGCTATCGAAGTGGAAACCTCGTAAGTGCATACCCAAAGTTGTGGAAATGCCCAAATAATAAATCCGATCAAATGGGAATTGGGAGCTACATTCAATATATGAAAGACCATGTGACTATTAGAAAATTCCTTGGGATCTAGTTTTCAGAGCGAGATTTGGTCGCCTGGATTAGCTCATAGTGAAAAGCCTAGGATCACTTTGATCTCAAGCTTGGCTCCAAGGGTCTTTTTACATACATCTTTCACAATAATGAGGATCACGAGAGAATCTTTGAAAATTGACCATACGCTTTTTTCTCGGTGGGTTTGCAACCTTTGTCATTGGACGAAAAAATTCAACCCGGACAAGGAAAATTCCACTTATGCCTCGGTCTAGGTTCGACTTTACTCATTTCCACATGAGTATTTGGTTGAAGAGATTCTTGTTGGAATTGGAAACACTCTGGGTACCTATGTCAAATCGACAGAAGAAACCAAGCAAAGCAATTACTAAACCTATTGGAGGATTTGCATCTATATGAATGTCTCAATTCCCATCCATGAATCTATTTGTCTCAGTTACAAGGACTCAGATTGGATCCAAACCCTAAACTATGAATTCATTCCCTTTCGTTGCCCTTGTTGCTAGGAGCATAGTCAATTCTTTAGAGATTTTGTTACACATTATTTTCGTCATCCCTATGATCGTTAATAATGTAAACCTATCTATTGCCTTTAGAGGGGTCACAGTGGCCTAAGTTCCTGAGGAGAGAAGGAAGAAGAACTTTTCCTGAGGAAAGAAGTTGCATTTTCCTATGTAAAAACCTTATAAAAAGAAATTCCCGCAGGTTGCTATA
>ML777935.1:488700-524508 GCA_009831015.1 Picea engelmannii | reverse complement strand
TGTGTTTTATTGTATGATTCCTTGATCACATACATAGGTTTATATTGAGTTTATGCTATCGCTATCACTTTGGTTGGTTTGTGTTGTTTTGATATTGACTGCACAAGAGCACTGGAGCGAAGCGGGAGCAACAAAGACTATAGAAAGCGATTATAAGGTATGTTACTTATTCTTGCCTCTTAGTAAATTCAATATTTAAAACTTAAGGAAGGCGTCCTATTCTGTCTTGTTTTGTTCTAGATCCAGGTGGATCTAGGGAGATCGGTTTGTGTCCGCACTTACGGATTTATCCATAAACAGATTTCCCTCTACGCAATCCTCCCAAACTGCCAAAACCTTATTCTGAGGAAGACGAAGAGGGTTTTACCAAGATTGTCAATTGGTGCATATCCAAACATAAATCCATTTCCTCTGGTCATGGTAAAATTCCCTTTACCAAGAATAGATATGAGGTCCTGGGTTCAGTTCCCGAGAACCCTAGCCCTGAGTAGCCTCTTGATCCCTCCTTAAGTGTCCCAAAATCATGTAAATCCTCTTATTCCTTCAACCCTAAGGAGCCCAAACAACCTACAACTTCATATTCCCCTCCGAAAATGTCATCTCTCGAAGATGTTATCATGAACCAAGAGTAATAAGACGGTACCGACCCCGATCTGGATGATATGGAGCTGGAAGGTATTGATTTGCAAGGAAATGTAGATGCACGTTAGTGACAGGACATCAAATCAATCCCGCTGGAACATATCCAGAGGATGCATCGTACTCTCTGTAAAAACACAAAGGAATCCATTGGCTCTAATCCTCTATAGGGAACCTCCTCTACCTTTGGAGTGTATACCAACAAGATGAAGATGCCTAAAATAAAATCTCTCTGATCCTTAGATCTGGATATTTACTACTACTATTGGATTTTATGTTGCATATCTAATACTATGGGGGTTTCTGGATGCGTTTCTTGGTTTTTAGACATGTTTGTTTAGTTCTATGTTCTCATGAGTAGCATGCATGGAATTGTTGGATCTATAAATAACTCATTGCATTTTATTAAATAACAACAAATGTTAATACATGGAAATACTTGAAATCAATCTTAGAATGCCTCAATTAGAATGTAATCGAGATAAAACTATCCTACAGTTCCAAGGAATACAAGTAGAATATTGATCTATAACATGCATAAGTCGATCTGCAACATGCAAGTAAAATCTACTACCTGCATGGAAGGAATGTTGCATGCAATTGTCGGAACCAATGAAAAACTGAGATCTGATAGCTATGCTCCTCAGAATCTGATGTAATCTGTTCCCACTAGGTCGCCCTCTCCCTAGACAACACATGCAATTTGGATCCACTGCATGTAAGAAGGATATAGCTCAGATTTGTTACAATAAGCTCGGATATGCTACATGCAAGAAGGATATAGCTCGAATCTGTTGCAATAAGCTCAGATATTCTACATGCAAGAAGGATATAGCTAAGATCTGTTACAATAAGCTCGAATATCTTGCATGCAAGAACGATATATCTAATATATGTTGCAATAAGCTCGGATCTGCTACATGAAACAAGGATATAGCTCAGATCGACTTCAATTAGCTCGGATCTGCTGCATGCAAGAAAGATACACTGCATGCACTCAACAATACACTGCCAAGATAAATCCATGTTATATCTCTTATTTGAATCTTCCTGAACCTAAACCTGTAAATGAAGTAAATCCTTAAGGATCCAATCTTGTACTCTGAAGCCTAATGAAGAATCTATGTGATTCTTCTGATGGACTAGGGTGTGTCTCTCAACACTGAAAACTATCAATGGTGGTGGTTTCCTCAAGAAATCCAGAAAACATGAAGAAAGTCACCCGACTTCTCCTTTGAGGTCTAATTCTCAACTCAACTCATGCATAATGGTGAATTATATCGAATTTTCTCCTTTATACTCCCCTCCTCATCTAATTTCCCGTTCACTTTATTATTTAAGTGACTTTTCCCTAAGTTTTGACTTAATAATCACTTAAGTCGCTTAAAACACCTTTTTACTTCTAATTTCACATTCACTTTGATTAATTAAGTGATTTTTCTAAGTTTTGTCTTAATAATCATTTAAGTCACTTAAAACACCTTTTTCTCCTTTTTCTCATCTAATTCCACGCTCACTTTAATTAAATAAGTGACTTTTCCTAAGTTTTATCTTTAATTATTCTTTTAAGTCACTTAATCACCTTTTTCCACTTTATTACATAATGTCACTTTCAACTTAGGCTTTTCTGGTAATTGACACTAAATAATTATCTTATTCCCTTTTTCTCCCGACTATAGTCTATGAGAATCAATATAGACTACTGAGTCGCTCCTCCTAGGAAAGGGACATTACAGTCCTCCCTTCTCGAGATTGCTTGTCCTAAAACAATGCCATCACAACCTGACGCTCTATCGATTGAGCCAAGATGAAACTTTGTTCACTAAATGATTCTCTCCCAAAAGACCTTTTCCCCTACTAATTTGACATTTGTTAACTTCCATGTGATCAAAAACATCGAGATGTCTCAAGCATCTTGCATAAAAGTTATGTATACACAAACTTGCCAAAACATCAAACATAGAGTATTTTATCTAAACAATGTATATTATTGATAACTTCTTGCTATCAAATTCAAGCACAATGTTACCACCTTAAAACTCCCATGGTCTCAATCTGTAGATTAGTTCAAAATACACATGTATAGAATATCATCAAAATCCTGAATGAAATTATTTATACTTAACTCTTAAGCAATAGATGAAACCATGGAGAATTAACTCTCCACAAGGTTGCCTATGTGAATTAGGTCAACCATGCATATATGACATCAATCACATGCCCATGACTAATCTATAAAAAAACATCATGCATAATGACATGACATAACAATATCTATACTTCAGCCATGTCCATAAATATAACATCATCAAACGAATTCATAATAAGTTTACTTGGTTCAACAAACCCTTTGACACCAATCATTGAATGGAAAGAAAATAAAATATACTATCTAGTATCATGTTAATACTTGTTATAGTCGGTAAACACAAGATCAATTAAGTGGAAATATAACTTAAGACAAAATTTCTATGGGCAAAGTTTCCATCAATTAAGGGGAACTATCACTTAAAAAAAAAAATCTATTAGATTTAGGAAATAATTTTCACTATTTTTTTTTTAATTTATCTACTGATCAACTTACTTTATAAATAATTACCCATCAACTCCCTAATAAACCTTATTCAATGGTATAAGTTAATAAGTACACAAATCAACATTTTTATTGGCTACACATTTTCTCCCATAATAACTTTTTTATAGAAAATTATAGTTCCATTGAATTCCTGAGTTTTATTTATTTTAAAGCAATTCAAATGATCAAAATTCCTAAATAAATAAATAAAAATAAATAAATAAATAAAAAAACAAAGAAAAAAAACAAAAAACAAAAAACTCATTGAACACGATGAATTTTCCACTTATTAACTTTTTCTCTATTTAATGAAAATAATCATATTTTATCAATTAAAACACACCGACTATTTAAAACACACGATGTATATATTATTACCAAATATACTATTTAACAATTCACAATATTTAATTATATAATTAATTTAAAATTAAAAACTATTATTACATTAATTATCTTCAGTATGTACCTTTCCAAGTACATAACAAAAATATTGGTGAAAGATCATACAGATAATTTATGTATTACTTTGAGTTCGAGGTTTCACTTGTACACGGTGTTTAATTATGTAATTAATTTGAGCAAAATCACAAGTTTTGAACGATAGAATTTAGATTATTTTAGAGTACCAAAAAAAAAACAAGAAAAAAAATAAATTAAAATCAATCAATAAAATGATAAATCTACAACTTGAATAAATTTTTTTAATTTTTATTAAACTTAAATAATAATAAAATATTAAAAATTCGAAACATGAATGTGTTAGTTTCACTTTCCTGATATATTAGACAGTTGGGAGCAAGTCTTGACTTCCATCTAAAACCCTTGATGCCTCTGCCGCTAGTTGTTACTGCTACTGGTGAGCCTATTAAATCAACGACTGAGTTGAGCCTATTCACTGAGTTGTTACGAGTCGTTAAACTCTCTGAAAACAAAGAGAACCTAACCCCTGTCAAAGAGAACCTTTCAATGGAACGACCGGCAACGAACAACAGCGATTCCCTGTTAGTTATTTGCAACAGTTGGAAATCACAAGAGATCGAAGCTTGAGGAGGTATAGAGGTGCCCCTGGAAAAAAGAATCTTCTAAAGGCTTCAAAAGCGGCTTCGAGGCTTGGAGCAGAGGTATCCTTATTCGCCTGAAAAGCCCTCGGGCAACTGAGCTATTTCCCCTCTGGCTTCCAGGTTTCGGCTCGCTGAGTAGAAAAACCGGATATGCGGTGGGCGGCAGGTAGGTGCCACGTGCCGTTTGCAAGGCATCGGATCCATCCCACGCCGGAAAAGCCCTCCGTCAATTTTAGGCCACTGAAGCTTTGAACACGTGGCATGTTCGAGAACGTTGGATCCTCGACAGACGTGGCACGTTCCAGGCCGTCGGATCTCTGGGACACGTGCCATGTTCTAGGCCGTCAGATCCCACCAACACGTGGCAAATTACAATAATCCGATCCTTTGGACACGTGCCATGTTCGAGGCCGTCAGATCATAATAACACGTGGCACATTACAGTCCGTACGATCCTTGGATCGTCGAGGGCCGTCGGTACTTAAGACGTGGGCCGTTGGATTCACGAGTGGTTGGTGGGCTGCTACTTGGGGGCCAAGCCCCCAAACTGGACCATCGGTGGCTATAATGTCCAGTTTGTGTAGCGTCGGGTTCTGTCAAATATAGATGTGCCTCCGAGCTCTGGTTTTCTCAACATGATGTAATATAGATGTGTTAGGAATGGCGCCCGTCTAATATAGATGTGTTAGGAGTAGCGCCGTCGAATATAGATGTAATATTGATGTGTTAGGAATGGCGCCCGTCTAATATAGATGTGTTAGGAGTGGCGCCATCGAATATATATGTGCCTCCGTCAATCGTAACTTTTCATGCCTCGCACAAATATAGTTGAGTTAGGAGTGGCGCCGTCGAATATAGATGCGCCTCCGTCAAGAGCAAACTTGGTGTCAAATTCAATTTCCTGAGGTGGAAGCTTTAGCTTTACTCTTTGCCGCAGATAAATATTGTGTTCCAACATTTCTACAGACCATGCCAAAACTGAAGGTTCTTATATTATACAATTACAGTTCTCGGCATGCAACACTCAGAGTGCTGCCCAGCTTTCCTTCACCACTCTGTGCTTCTTCATAAAATGCGTGTTCCTCCTCTTTACGATAACTGTAGAGCCGAGGAAATGTTAAAATCTCATTATTTTATTTTAACATACGCAACTAGTTGTCTTGTGGAAAAATGACGATGGACTACGAACACAATGTATGGAATATTAGACTTATTGATAACAAATACATACATGGTTATTGATAACAAAAACGTAGGTCTATGACTTTTCTGTTTCATCACTAAAAATGTTAGAATTTTTAAATGTAAAATTTAATTAATCAATCTTATACTCTTATTAGAATATTGTAATATAATATAAAAATATGATAATGTAGAAATCCACCATACTAACAATGATAATGTAAGAATTGAGAAAACTGTTCTCATTCCAAGAATTCTGTGTAATTCTAAGTCTGCGTTAACCAAACTTGAATCTCATTTAAGACTGCAAATTTCCTTGAATCAATTGGAAATGCAATTAAAGCACTTTTAACTGGAAATGCGATCTTGCCTTCCTTTATCTTCTCTGCTGCGTCGTAAATGAAGGTTCCAACTCCCGGAGGAATCGATCTCCTCCCTTCCCCGTAACGAGGGAAACCAACGACACGCAAAGGGAAGAGGAATTGATTTTGCCTTTGATTGGCCATTCAACTATTTGCCAACGTGGAGAAGTCTTATTGAAAATGGCGCCATGCCACGTGATTGCTACGGTTGAAGTTGACTAGCCAAACCACTTAAACCCGTGGCTGATGAACGCCGAGAGGCGATGCCAAAACACCGCCTACCACGTGTTTCTTCAACACTACTCCATCATATATGGAAGATTGTTGCTTCTTGTTTGTCTCAATCATATGCTCGTTTGTCTCAATCATTCTACTTGCTTTCCCTTGTTTGTGGATAAAAGAGATTCTTCCTCTAGCTTTGTGTGCTTCGATCAAGTAGACCTTACCACATTTAACCAAGCGATACATCCCTATCCCATGAGTATTGGCTACTGAACATCACTTACATGTATCTAGTGACACAACTTCATATTCTACTTTATCAACATAATCAACATTAATGACCATCATGATTTTACATCTTGTGATTATTCTCATTGCATATTTATCTTGTATCTAATCCAACGAACATGGTGTTCTAGATCATAAGTTTCTAAACCAATACCATCAACTAGGGTTTCAAAAAATAGATTACATTGTGAACCATCGTAAAACAAAGCATTTACCTTATGGTTCTCCACTTGAACTTTGATTCAAAATAGTGCATTTATGTCTGCACTTGCCCAAGTGGCCATTGCAATATGGTGAATAGTATGGCTTACATCTATGTCAGAGATTCTTTCTACCTTGGTTCCTTCCATCTTGGTAGTTATCATTGCTCCAACCTAGATTTTATGCCATTTTGGATGCAACTCCAGATGAAGTTTCTATCACTTCTCATACGTGTGCATATCCACGTCACAATGTTTGCAATGCCTATTAGGATAATTCCCCTTTTGGGTTGTGCTGCAATCCTGTTGTATTTCATCTTGTTGGTCCTTTTGTCATCACCCCTTTCTAAACTCCAACTTAATGTAGAGAGATTTATTCCTTTCCTTATGTTTTTCACACTAAGAAACTACAATTTCCTTTGGATATGGTTGTATAGTTCTCTAAGGTACTTCACCACTTCTCCAAGCTCTTCCAAACAAATATCCAACTTGATGGCTTGTTTCTAAATTTCAGACATGTATTCTTCAACACTGTCCTTGTTCTAGCCAAAGGTGCTACCATTTCATGTGTTGTCCTTCTTCATAGCCTAAGGGATAGCACTCTGATTTCAACAATTCTTTCCCTAGCCTCAAGGAATCTACATATCTCTCCCACTAGTACAAAGCATATCCATAAATTTTTAAATGGGTAAAAGAAATCTATTAACGATTCTTTTATTTTATAAAGACCAAAATAAACTTTTAACTATTTCAACCAACTATTCAACTTCTCAACATTAACTTGACCATCATAAGTTGGTATTTCAACTTTGTCTTCTACCTTAAATGGAATATTGTAAGATGAAGAAAGAAGGCTATTATTACCCGAGTCTCCAAGCCTCTCACCTTTGTAATCTTCTAGGAAACATTTTCTTCTTCATGCTCAATCTTTGGTGATTTTTCTTCCTTATCCTTCATTATCAGTAGTTGCGTTAGCATCTCAAGGAATGCAACAATGCTCTTCTCCAATCGAGTAAACTTGACCTCTATATCTTCCTTGTCACGTTCTTGATTTGGAAGTCCCCATCATTTTTTGTCTTCTACTCCTCTCTAGACCTTGTAGGAAAGCTTCTCTACTTTATATTTCATCAATAGTCTTATGGACTATCTATTTCATCAACACAAATGCTAATTTTTTTAAATGAGGACTTTTATTAATTCCTCTATTCTATTATCTCAATGTATTAAAAAACTATGAATGAATCTTATTTGTAGACTATAATATAATGCAAGAGATACGATATTGAAAAAATTGACTATACTAACAATGATAACATAGGGATTGAAAATTGATCTTACTCAAAGGATTCCGAGCAACTATAATTCTATGTTAACAAAAAATGAATCTCATTTATGACTAAAAAATTCCTTGAAGCTATTGGAAAAGTAAAAACAATCATGAAAATGCAATTAAAATGTAGATGTACCCTAAAAACCCAATATTTGGAAAACCAACAAAGAAATGGCTCTTGTTTGTCTTTAATTAATTTCAAGCATACAATCATATTACAATGGTATTAATGGGGGAAATACCATAGTTTCCAATGGCTCTAATGACTACAACGACCTTCTCTACGACTTGGAAATTATTTACCTTACTAGCATGGAATAAAATCTACAGAGAATTCCATACTATCTCAAATTGCTCTGCATACCTCTAGTTTTCCTTTGACCTTGCAATGTCTACTATAAGATGTCAATCTTCCTTAGAGGTCTGTCCTCCCCTTTTCTCTAGTGATCATGGCTTCCTTCATCTTCTTTACCATGTGGTAGATGGAGCCTTCCACCTCTTGGACAAATCAAGCTCCTCCCTTCCTGGTAATGAGTGAAATCAATGACACATTGTGGAAGAGTAATTGATTTTTCTTTCGATTGATAATGGTTCTATTTGCTAGTGTGGAGAAGTCTCATTAGAAGTGGTCTTCATGCCACATGGGGTTGTGGTTGAAGTTAGATGATAGGAAAACCTCCCAAGACTACTATCTATATGCCCTCTTACCCAAATCTCTCTTAATCCATTCCTAATCTATTCATCCATAATTTTGAAAAGGATTATGATAATATATCAAACTCCATGAGAAGAGATTTATAGTTATAGAACCATTTCCAAAATACCATAAAACTTAGTTATTTAAACCTTCTATAACATAAACTTAAGTCTTTTATATCCTAATCTTTAGTTAACATAAACTTGAGTCTTTTATACCCTAATCTTTAGTTACGGTATTTGTTACCATTTTGAGAAGCCTTACCAATGGTTCTCCACTTTCCATCTTACCAATAAACTTATAACCTAAATATATATTAAACGATCAACACATCATTTCATTTTATTCATGATTATGTTTGGTGAATTAGTAAAACATAATATATAAATAAACAAATATATCTTCTAATTTATTGTTATGATCGATTACTTTGGTCAATTGGTAAAGCATAATATATACATAATTGCAAGTATTCAATTTGTCAAAACAAATAATTTCTTGCTTTTATATATAACCACTAGAGTATTGTTATATAGTTTACCATAGACATTTCAATTGATAGATAGAAGTACATGTAATTTTTTCAAATTATTTTATTAATAAAAATGTATATAATTTTTTTATAATATTTAATCTTTTATAATAAATTTTATATAAATACATTTTTTTTTTAATTTTACATAAATACTTAAAATATACATTTTATTAAACTTTACATAAATATATATTTTATTTAAATTTTACAAATTATTTTGCATCACATTTAATATTATATACTATATATGTAATGATTTTTTTAATATATAATGATTTTTTAATATATAATATTTTTTTAATATGTATTGATTTTTTTAATACGTTGTAAAATTTGAACAAATTTATGTATTTTCATTTTAATTAACATAAAGAAAAGCTTTGTAAATAACCAAACATACATCAACATTTATATTTCAAATGTCCAAACATGCATCCATACATATTACTAAGTAACACAAGTTAGTGCAAAGAGTGGAGTCCACTTTTCACAGGGTGATCAAACATTAACTTTGATTTTTAATTAACATAAAAAAAAAACTTTGTAAGTAACCAAGCATGCATCAACATTTATATATTTCAAATGTCCAAACATGCATCCATACATATTACTAAGTAACACAATCTAGTGCAAAGAGTGGAGTCCACTTTTCACATGGTGATCAACATTAACTTTGATAGAAAAGTAAAGAGATGAAGGAAACTTTATAGTTAAAATTTATCATGATCTTGGAATAGTAATTAATAATTAACCAAACCAATTTTAAAATGGATGGTGATATTGAAATTGACCATTAATAATCAATCAATTTTAAAATGGATGGTAATAAAAATTAAGAATTTTTTTTAAAAGAGTAATAATATAGAGATTAAAAGTTATTAATTTTATGAAGAAAGAAATCGTAAGGTTTTAGCATTGAATGTATTTTTTTTTAAATCTATGTTATTTGCAACGACTATTCTTCACCTGTTAGATTTCTTGACTCTCAGAGGTCATGGAATCGATCGAGCTCCTCTTGAGAGCTCTGGATTAAGATATGGAGAATAGAGGCACAAACGAGATCTGAGAACTGGAATCAGAAGGTTGAATTTCACATATCACTCTTTGCATGGATTATTGGTGTATATTGACCAAATCAGATGGTTTTCTACATGGATTTTTAAGTCGATGTAAGCCCCACCACTGCAAAGAAATTAACTATAATTCCACCTACCTCAGAGCTTGAAGTGAAATTAGCCCTGATGGAGTTCGAGGATGAAGGATTTGGGGTAAACAATCTTAGAAATATCTATAGTTGTAGCTTCATTCATTAATATCTACAATCAGGTAGATCTCCTCCTTAATGCCATGAAGTTTAAGATTGAGCATGTGGCCATGGAGCTTCAGGAAAAATTGAGGCTTTTCCATACTCTTTGTCAGGTGAAATGCAAGTTGTCCGTGTAGACAACAATGTACAATATGTTCCACAAAAACATTATTGATTGCACACCATTTGTTCCTTCGAACCCATGCCAAAAAGGCGTGTGAGAAATTCCAAATTGGCATATGAAAAATGTGCATTAGAGATACTAGATCCAAAACTATATCTTCAATGTTTGAACCAAAAAGATGTCAATTCTATAGCTCGAAATAATTCCCAAATTTCAAATCTAGGCTCTCAAATCAAGGAAATTAGATCTAATTACCAAATATTGTTGGAAGAAGCTTGGAAAACCAATTTCACACCAACAATTTTATACTATTTACATCAAAAACCACACTAGTTCCTTAAAAAAGATAGTGACAAAAACTACTTACAGTTCTCAATGGGAAAATAAAAATCATAATTACAAGATTTCTTGATGGTCAATGACCATTTCTCATATTTCTATTACATCTCCAAATGGATGTAGATCTCTGATTTTGTTGGTGTAGACAACACTCGGGGGATTCACTAGCTAGATAATATATTAACATGTATGTTCATAAATGGGGTTAAAAAAGGGGTCAAAACCTAGGGAAATATATTGAGGTGTATTAAGGGGTGGAGGTTATTTTTTTATCATATGCACCAGTGGGTATTTCGGGGTGAGGTGTGCGCTCTAGGATGGGGATTGAAAATATAAAATTCCCTAAAATCCCAAATATGTGCTCTCTTTTTTTACATAGTGACCTACTCATAGAAAAACCCTAGTTACCTACTTATAGTGAAACTCTAGTTACCTACTCAAGACAAAACCCTACCCCAATTAGAGACATTCAAGGTCAATATTTTCCAGTCGCAGTTTCAATCCCACGAACATTGGTGGTTTGCGCAGAACCGATACCTATAGTTGCATTTGATTAAGTTTAAGTAGCAACTCCAATTCCGAGTGTGGATTCAGTTGACTAAGTATTTAGTATGTGGGTATGGGGACAAGTATGAAGAATTTGACCCCAGGGTATGTGTACTCATGCTACTTAGTTTGAAAACTAAATTCTCTTGTTTGTGAATGTATTTCTTATGCTATCCTCACTAAAGTGAGCTCCAAAATAAGGCATTCACATTAATATTTTTTTTGTTAGAAGTTTCTTCTAGACATTCCTAAAGGGGTTGCACTACACAACATGGATTTCCTTTGGCTTGGATGCCAGGTATGAGGGGTATTTATGGTGGCAGAGTCGATTAGGACATGCACCTGGCTTCAATCCTTATTAACATTCCATTTGGGTGGGTTAGACCATAGTGAGGATGGAACCTTTTTAGACAACTTAACATACTATCAACCTCTTCAATGAAATGTGAGGCCCATTAGCAACATGCATATAGATGAAATATGGTTTTCAATAAGAATACTAGATATCAAATGGCATATGAAAAAAATCCATGGGATTTTTTTATTTTATTTTTTATCTCCATGTAGATTACTTGATGATGGTAGGTGGTTTGATTTCTTGGTAGATAAACTAGGCAAATTCATTGTCCTCATCACCTAGTTTATTGAGGTGCTTTTCTCTTCTCCCATTTTGTATAGAAGCTATTTAATCATTATCCTCTTTCTTGCGACCATATTCATTGGTGATTGCAGTTGGGGTAGGACATGTTGAATCCTCTCTATGCTATGGTTCTTTAGATTCATCTTCCTTCTCATGATTGGATTTAGTTGAAACCTTGATTGATTTCCCCATCTCAACAAGAACACTGGTAATTCCCTCAATTGTTATGGATAACAACCATTTAGAGTTTATAGTTTCTTAATTTGTTTATCCCTTCTTTGGTATCCTTGGAGCTTGAGGTAAAGTAATAAGAAGGCCCCTCATCCACGACCCCACTCTCCTTAACTTAGTGTGGCCCCACAATGTTGTCAATCCTCAACTTTCTCCTGAACACTAGAAGAACAATGAAGATGAAAGACCCAAGCATGACTTGACACTTTTACTTTATTTGAATTTTTTCCTACAATATTTTTAGATTGGTTTTCTTCCTCCCAGATGATTTACAGGATGTAGAAGGCTTAACCTTCATCCAATGAAAATCTTGCATACATCCCCTACACTTGATATTGTCTAAATCCCCAAAACTTCCCCTCACTCCCAATAGATGGTGAGAATTTAGGTTTCATGACTTCGTGATCAATGTATGAATATTTCCATGTGATCCATCTAGCTATGCTTGTTTGAAAAATTAGGGTATTCCCACACAGGATGAACACCTTAAGTAACCACTCACACAACTAGATCAAAGATAAATACACCAACATTTTTACATGGTTAAAACCCTCGAATAAGAAAACATTGCGTGACCCAAACCAATGCAACCACTTGAGGAGATATATTAATGCAAAAGAAAATTATTTTACAAGAGAGTTTCTCACAATCGATTATCAACAAATGACCCTCCATGCATAGAGATCGTGGACCAATCAGTTCTTAAGACATGGATCAATGTATCCATTAAGGTCAAGGATAATATGAGTTGTTGAATCACTCTATGTATAGAACATATCATGATCGTCAAATTACATAACTACAAATATATACTAATACATACTAAATAAACACACTTTTACTTAAAGACAAATTAGACCAAGTTGAAATTAACTAATTCCTAAGTGTCTAAATATCTTAGCATCCCCCTTAAGAACAACTTGGGATAGGATTGAAGGATTTACAAAGGTGATACAATAGAAGAAGGAAGGAGGCATTAGAGCCCATCGCCCCTTAATGGCGATTTCTTGAACTCCTAACATAGATTAGAGTTTGGAAAAAAAAATCTATAAGATCCTTTGTGAATTTTTTTGCAGCTTGATCTTCTATAGGGAAAATGAGCACTTCAATAACTCAATAATGAATAAGCTTTATGATGAAGTGCAAGTGTAGCTCAATGTGTTGTTGCGATGATGATGAAATGGATCTTTGGCGAGCTTGATGGTTGTGGGGATATTTATATGTATAAATTTCATACATTAAAGCATCAATCTGAGGGCTCTTAAGCTTGTGATATGCAAGAAAAGTATATGCAGGATCATAGCGTAATCTAATATATATGTGTTGATGGAAGCAACTAGAACTAATTAATGAAGACATGATTCTTTACATGAGCAATTTGTCAATCAACGATGAATTAAATGACATGTATGTGTAACAATGCAAATCTTAACAATTTATTGTTTAGAGGACACTATGTTCTTGTTCATAACCAAGGATGTTGGAAAGTTGGCTTAGGTTGATGGATAGTTGGTTGTCATTGATGTCAATCCTTGGGGGGTGATATTGTAGATTGATGTCAACCCTTGAGTATGTCCGATAACACATTTCGGTAGTGGTTAAGGATCCTGAGTTTGTTTGAGGAATAATGTAATGAAGATCAGTGAATATGCAGGTAAGACTATTCTAGTTGAATCATATATGTCATGTCATTTCTGGTGATATGTGGTACGTCACGTAGTTCCTCACGGTTGAGGAGATATGGCTTAGTGAAGTTGGAGAACCCTCACGAGTTATCTAGAAGCCCCTATAAGGTCAAAGAAGTCAATTATTATAGAATCTCTTAGAAGAAGCGTACTAGTCAAATTGATGGTAACTAGGAGTTAATCATGGGTATTGTTCTTGCAGTAAGAAAATAATTAAAAATAAATTAGTTGCAACAAGAAGTTGTGAGTTTGTTAATTATGACAAAGTGGTCAAACTCGTTGCAAGGAGAAATTA
This sequence comes from Picea engelmannii, assembly GCA_009831015.1. Classification (NCBI taxonomy): domain Eukaryota; kingdom Viridiplantae; phylum Streptophyta; class Pinopsida; order Pinales; family Pinaceae; genus Picea; species Picea engelmannii. The sequence continues at coordinate 510,248 of ML777935.1, read as the reverse complement.
TTTAAATAATAAAGTGGTTGCAAAGAGAAATTATTTAAATAATAAAGTGGTCAAAGTGTTTGCAAAGAGAAATTATTTAAATAATAAAGTAGTTGCAACAAGAAAGTAGTTAAGGGTAAAGAAGTTATGATTTGACTAATTAAGAAATTGTTAGTTTCAACAAGAAAGTGGTTATCCCTAAAAGGTGGAGAAAGGGGTCAAACAGGTACAAGGAAACTTCTAGAGGAAGGCACTTGGTAAGTATAAATAAGAGATCAATGGACTCATATTAGCACCTACCTACCTATTGAACATATTGAATATCTATTTTGTGAAAGGTTTATTGCAGGTACCCATTGATATATTTGAAGTTGCACAAGTCTGAGAAAGCGAAATTTTCGGTAGCAGCAAAAAACTATAATTCTGTAGCCGGGGGTGTTTATGTAGCTGTAGGTTTCGGTAGCTATAAAAATGACAATTCTGTAACTGCGGGTGTTTATGTAGCCGCAGGTTTCGATAGTTGCAGAAAATGAAAATTATGTAGTCACAGATGTTTTTGTAGCTGCAGGTTTCAATAGCTACAGAAAGAGCAATTTCAGTAGCCGCGAGTGATTTAACAACTGCAGGAAGTTGGCAGTTCGATAGCCACATCATATTTGCACATTGGAATTGTTTCAATTGTTGCATAGTATGTTATAGGGCTTGATGATGATGCATCAAGGTTGCTACACAATTAAAGGTATGTCTATATGCAAGTTTTTGATGGTTACAATTGGTCATGACATGGTACATGCTTGAGGCTACATGGTTTGATATAAGGGTTTATGTTATTTGGTTTATGGATAGAGTGATGAATTGTTAGAGAACTAATTGTTGGATATCTTGGTGTATGTCTTTGATATTTGGTTGATGTACATGTTGGGTACATGTTGAGACATATAGTTGATGTATGGTATGGTGATGTTGATATATCTTGATGAGTCATAGTTTGACTTGTTGATTGACACATGATCGATACATGCTTATTGCATTGTTAGAGGCACTTGCTAGTAGTGTTGGTGACACATGATTGGTGCATTTTTGATACATTGCTAAAGGCACTTGCTAATAGTATTGTTGGCACATAGTTTATGGATAATGTGACATATATGACTTGGTATACTTTTAGAAGCACATATTGATCCTTGTACATCTTGTTGATGTTTGTGAGTAGTCTTGGGTGATATGGTGCATATGGTTGATATTTGTATCGGTGATTGATCTTGGGGAATAGATTTGATTTGGTTGATGAGATTGATGAGACAACTTTATGTGACATGTTGTTGTGACAGGTTGTTTTGTGCATAGTTGATGCACTTGTGTTGGTACAAGTTGTTACAAGTTGTTGGTATAGGTTGTTACGTGTTTTTTGGTGCATGTTTATTGGTACATGTTATTATAGGTTGTTGGTATAGGTTTATAGTGGCATTGGTTGATTCAGTGACAGTGACAGGTTGTCTACATTTGGCATTTATATTTTAGGGTGGTTGGATGAGGCAAGGATAGGTTGTTGGAGCCACCTTCCAGTTGGTGCCGAAGAATCGGGGATTTGGAGCTTCCTTTAGTTTGGAGCCTGAGAATTAGGTGGTTCTAGTCAGAAAACCTAGGGGGTTGTAGCCTCCTTCTGGTTGGAGCTAGATAATTAGGGAGTTGGAGCTTCCTTCAGATTGGAGCCTAAAAAACTAGGGGGTTGAAGCCTCCTTCCAGTTGGGGCTGGAGAATTGGAAGTTGGTGCTTCCTTGAATGTGATTCTTTGACATATAAGAAAAAAATTCCATGGTTTTCTCTCGCATTGGGTTTCCACATAAATATTGGTGTATTGTGTACTGTGTATTGTGTGGATGTGTTTATTATTGTTTATTATACACTGATGGATGTTAATGTTTATGATACAATAATATATTGATGATGAGCTCATGAATATGGTTGAATAAGCTAAAGGAATATAAAATGTGGTTAAAAGTTGTATAAATTGTTAATTACTAATTCACCCCCCCTTCTCAGTAATCCAATAATCGGTATTAGAGCAAGTTCCTTTAGTAAACAATTTTACCACTAGAAGGAGATCATGGAATACATTGAAAATGAAGCACCAACGTTTGATGATCATAGTGGTATAGAGTATGAGGTATGAAGCAAAAGGATGAAAGTATTTTTAAAGGCACATGGATATGATATTTGGAAATCAATTGTCACAAGATATAATGCTACCAAGAAAGAAAAGACTGTAGCCAAGAAGGAATTGAAGAGTAATAAAAAAATAGAAATGGATTTCATCTGGGAAGGATTACCTGATCTAGTAAGAGAAAAGGTTGGAAAGTGTTCATCATCTAAAGAACTTTTGGATAAGCTACATGCTATCTATTTTTCTCTCATCACAGAGTCATAATTTGCCAAAGAAGATACAGGTACAAAACAAGAAGAAATATTCTCACCATGTCAGACAGATTCAGAAGAAGAAGAGTGTGAAATGACAAAAGCCAACATAGGTGAGTTCTTTTTCTTTAATTGTGAAGAGCACATACATATTGAAATTGAATGCCTATATTGGAAGATTAGTAATGAGATAGAAAATCCAAATAAAATAGAAGAAAATCATGAATCAAAACTGATCAGTGCCTTAGATGAACTAAAGAAAGAAAGAGAAGAAAATATTTCACTCAAGAAAGAATTGATGAAGCAAAAGGAAAGTGTTCAAATTTTTGAAGAAGCCTAGCAGGTCATCAAGAGCTTAAGAGCTCAACTAGAAGAAGCCAGAAGAGTTCAAGAAAATATAGAAGATAAAAAACAATGTTTGAAAGTCAAAATAACATAACAGAAGGAAGAAGAAGAGAAGAGAGAGAAGATACTGACAAATCATCTCAAATAAATAACTAATGATTTAAACCAGTTTGAAGCAAAGTTCAGTCAACAAGAAAGAAAACTTGAAGATGAAATAATCACACTAAAGATTCAACTTGAAGAAGCAAAGGGAAAAAAAGTAGTCATAAGGAATTAGATAATGAATATGGAAGAAGATGTAGATAAGGTTGAAGAAGAAGTTGTTATGTTAAGGGTAGAATTTTTCAAGCTCAACAAAAACATTGAAGAAGCATCCACATCATCAGTAAAGATAGTTGAAGATAAATTTCATAGGTCATCAATAGGGAAAAGTGAAAAGAATCCTAAGAGTTATGCATAAGTCATCAAAGGTTCCATAAAGAAGTAAGAACACGAGCCCTTAAAGAAGAATATTCCAAAAGGATAGAAGACTCAAGAAGAAGAGTACAGAAGAGATGGATATCAAAGAAGACCTTCTACATTTAGACAACCAAGAAGCTTCATTCATAATGAAGGAGTCAATAGAAGATAATATCGTGATCAATCAAAGCATGATTTTAGAAGGACTACAACACAAAGAAGATCATTCACTCTCAGGTATGTAAATTTATTTTATGGTAATTGTTTTTATTGTACTAACTTTAGACATAAGGTTGCAAATTGCAGGGCTTATGGAAGAAATGATCAAGCAAGGAATGTTTATGTGGCCCCACATAACATTGAATGTTACAAATGCCATAACTATGGAAACATAGCTTGTGATTGTAGAAGCATGATCGATACTTCCATGAAAGAGAACATTGATATCAGATATAAGAAACTATGGATAAGAAAACATGAAGAACATGTGAACAAAGACCAAGTCCCAGAGATCACAAGATTGTAAATATCACGAGATGAAGAAAAATCTACAAAGAAAAAGGAATATGTCAGATACATAAAGGTTTGGAAAAGAAATGAAAGAAAATAAGGACAAGTAAATAAATAATAGGTTCAAGAGATTGTACTTTCAGGAATTATAGAGCAAGATCAATCCACATGCAGAAAGGGAGAATTCATATTTCAGAGAGATAATGACTCTACATATGAAGAGGAAGATGACTCTGCATAAGAGAAGGTATTATTCTGAGCCATCCAACTTGGAGACTCCTAGGTAATCTGAATATTATACATGGGGAGTCTATGCAGTAGCTGAGAACCATCTTTTGAACAACTTATAGAGTTCGAGTAGATAGACTCAGAGTAGTCAGTTAGCAGAAGTACAATATGACAGATTGATTGGTGGAAAAAATTACATAGGAAGAAGTCTATGATTGTATTAAGATAGAGATATCTTCAGCATGGGTTGTTCCAAGTTTGGTTTACAGATTGAGAAGACCAGTGGACACAATTGACATCTGATGATCAGTTGTAGTAGTGAAGACTTCATGATAGTACAGTGACATATGGGTCAATAGTGTGGACAATTGAGTAGCAGAGACTTGGATAGTATGAACATATATGGATTCGTATGAACACTTTGCAGGTTTGGACAAATTTATGACAATGGATGAGAGCATGGATTCAGATATTGATCCAGAGATTGATTCAGAGATTGGTTCAGATAATAGTTCAGAGATAAAGGAATATTATCATAATGGATGATAATGATACATGAATATTAAATGTTTATTCTTGAATGATTTTTATATATGTCAGTTGATTACACAAGGAAGCACCAATGGACAAAAACTCCAAAAGGAAGCAGGTACATGAAGACCTACAATTGTTCTACATGACATCTTGCAAAGAAATCAAAGGAATAGAAACAAAAGCAAGAAGACATGCAGGAAGATCATTCATAGAAGCTATTAGATAGAGAGGTAAGAACATAGGTATGATTCCAGGTGGAGAGATGATAGAGATGATCATAGGGGGAGCATGAACACCATGACATCAACATTGCATCAGAGTGATACCCTATGTCAAAAGGGAAGAGAGAGTAATCAAAGGCTTAGAAAAACAAAGAAAGATCAAAATCATTCAGTCAAGGGAGAAGCCCCAACGATAAATACCCTTTATCATTGATGTCAAAGGGGAAGAGGTAAAAACATTGATGAGGAGTGATGATCACAGGGAGCATGAGCATGAGTATTTCCATGACTAAGTGTTGTCATCAATGTTGGTGTTGCCATCAATGCCAAAGGGGGAGATTGTTGGACAATTGGATTAAGTTTATGGGTAGTTGGTTTTCATTGATGTCAACCCTTAGAGAGTGATATTGTAGATTGATGTCAACCCTTGAGTATGTCTGATAGAAAATTTAGGTAGTGGTTCAGGATATCGATTTTGTTTGAGGAATAATGTAATGAAGATCAATGAATATGCATGTAATACTATTCTAGATAAATAGTACATGTCATGCCATTTCTGGTGATATCTGGTACGTCACGTAGTTTCTCACGGTTGAGGAGATATGGCTTAGTGAAGTTGGAGAACCCTAATGAGTTATCTAAAAGCCCCTAGAAAGTCAAAGAAGTCAATTATTATAGAAGCTCCTAGTCAAATTGATGGTAAATAGGGGTTAATCATGGGTAAATTGTTGCATTAAGTAAATAATTAAAAATAAATTAGTTGCAACAAGAAGTTGTGAGTTTGTTAATTATGGCAAAGTGGTCAAAGTGGTTGCAAAGAGAAATTATTTAAATAATCAAGTGGTTGCAACAAGAAAGTAGTTAAGGGTAAATAATTTATGATTTGACTAATTAAAGAATTGTTAGTTGCAACAAGAAAGTGGCTAGCCCTAACAGGTGGTGAAAGGGGTAAAACAGTTACAAGGAAACTTCTAGAGGAAGGCACTTGACAAGTATAAATAAGAGAGAAAGGAATTCCTATTAATACTTACCTACCTATTGAACATATTGAATATCTATCTTGTGAAAAGTTTATTTCAGGTACTCATTGATATATCTGAAGTTGTGTAAGTTTGAAAAAGAAAAAGTTTTGATAGTTGCAGAAAACACCAATTCTATAGCCGTGAGTGTTTTTGTAGCCGCAAGTTTCGGTTGATGCAGAAAATGACAATTATGTAGCCACGGGTATTTATGTAGCCACATGTTTCGATCACTACAAAAATAACAATTTTATAGCTGCAGGTTTTGGTAGCTACAAAAAGAGCAGTTTCAGTAGTCACGGGTGATTTGGCAGCTGCAGAAAGTTGGCTGTTTGGTAGCCACATCAAATTTTCACATTGGAATTGTTCCAATTGTTGCATGGTATGGTATAGGTCTTGATGATGATGCAACAAGGTTGCTACATGATTACATGTATGTATATATGCAAGTTTTTGATGGTTACAATTGGTCATGAAATGGTACATGCTTGAGGCTACATAACAATGAGGTTTTGGCACATGGTTTGATGTAAGGGTTTATGGTATTTGGCTTATGGATAGAGTGATGAAATGTTAGAGAACTAATTATTGGATATATTGGTGTATGTCTTTGATATTTGGTTGATGTACATGTTGAGACATATAGTTGATGTATGGTATGGTGATGTTGATATATCTTGATGAGTCATAGTTTGGCTTGTTGATTGACACATGATTGGTACATGCTTAGTGCATTGTTAGAGACACTTCTTAGTAGTGTTGGTGACACATGGTTGGTACATGTTTGGTACATTGCTAGAGACACTTGCTAATAGTATTGTTGGCACATAGTTTATGGATGATGTGGCATATATGACTTGGTATACTTTTAGAAGCACATCTTGATCTTGGTACATCTTGTTGATGTTTGTGAGTAGTATTGGGTCATGCATATCTTGGTGATATTGTGCATATGGTTGAAATTTGTCTCGGTGATTAATATTGGTGAATAGATCTGATTTGGTTGATGATATTGATGAGAAAGGTTGATGTGAAAAGTTGTTTTGACGTGTTATGTTATGCATAGTTGATGCACTTGTGTTGGTACAGATTGTTACATATTGTTGGTACAGGTTGTTACAGGTTGTTTGGTGCAGGTTGATGGGTACAGGTTGTTACAGGTTGCTGGTAAAAGTTGAAAGTGGCAGTGGTTGATTCAGTGACAATGACAGGTTATCTACATTTGACATTTATATTTTAAGGTGTTTGGACAGGGAAAAAATAGATGGTTGGAGCCACCTTCCAGTTGGTGTTGTAGAATCATGGAGTTGGAGCTTCCTTTGGGTTGGAGCTTGAGAACTATATGGTTGTAGCCACCTGCTGATTGTAGCTGGAGAACCTAGGGGGTTGTACCCTCCTTCTAGTTGGAGCCAGAGAATTAGAGAGTTGGATCTTCCTTCAAGTTGGAGCATGAAAAGCTATGGGGTTGGAGCTGGAGAATTGGAAGTTGGTGCTTCCTTGAATGTAATTCTTTGACATATAAGAAAAACATTTTGTGGGTTTCTCCAACATTGAGTTTCCACATAAATATTGGTGTATTGTGTATTGTGTGGATGTGTTTATTATTGTTTATTATGCACCGATGGATGTTAATGTTTATGATACAATAATATATTGATGATGAACTAATGAACATGGTTGAATAAGTTAAAGGAATATAAATTGTGGTTAAAAGTTGTATAAATTACTCATTACTGATTCACCCCTCCTTTCAATAATCCAACAAAGGATTGACAACGAAACACGTTGATCTAATCTTGCATAAACTAGTTTTTCAATCCACATGACATCAAATGAAATTGCACTCAGGAATTAAATAAACTCACATCAACATTAAATCAAATCATAACTCTCTGAAAATGATTGTTCATCTAATAGTGGATATTCTAAGGTAGAATTGTAGGTTGAATATAGATTTTCATATTCAACAATACTTTGTTGGATCCACTCTATCAGCTAGATTGACAACCTTCAATTTAAAATATAAACAACATAATTAAAAACTAATAAATGCAAACAAGATGCATATCATGAGCAGTTGTCGACCAATGAAGAATTGGTGACCATTAATTGCATAAACTGCAACTCCGACAATTCTTTGCTCATAAGATCACCAATCAAACTGATAGGAAAACAAGCATAAAATTCCCATTTCAACAAGCATTAGTTTAACTACACAACATGAAGAAAATGATAACATCAACCAATTAACATTACTACTAAATTATGTCACACTTGCTACATGAATCGAATTATGAAATTATACCAGCAATGAAATCAAACTAATTCTAATGAAAAAATAAAACTAACTAGGGATCTACTTATGTGATGAAGGGTCCCTTGCCTTCCCTTAGAAGTATGCCCACTACACACTTAAAATCTCATAAATTCAGAAGATGAAACCACATAAGCATGTATTATATTTCATAATCAAACAAAGTACAAGTGTTTTAACAGAATTCGGTCTTGCTCCTTCTTATCACTGCTATCAATCTATGTATTCACGCATGAATTCCTTTGATATTTATACAATTACATGTAAATCAAAACTAGAAATTATTAGACATCCAATCACATACACAATATACTAAGGATAGCCAATATATTACAATATCGACTTCAGACAAATCGATGAACATACAAGATTACATAATTGGAAATTTCGTAATGATTTCATAATCAAAGGCATGAAATCAAGCTATACTCATGCACTACATGAATTAGTTGAAGTGTTGACCATGAATAACATTCTTGTTGCTGGAGTTTTGTCCGATTTAGACAATAGGTGTCCATGTGTAATAATTTCTCCACAAAACCCATGTCTTCAAATCAGCTAGGAAGCTCGATAAGTATCCTAACCGTCGAGGCAGTTATAGGATCCTGTCAAAAATGTGGATTTCTGGGAAAATACATATTGAATATCCACCCATATCCCCCCAAACTGTTTATTTTTTTGAAAATATTCCCACATTACACTTAATTTGGGGAATTCTGCACAAAACCCATGTCTTGGTTTTGCCAACTTCATATTCATCTGTCCAAAAATCCCGTGACAAAACTTCTTATAGAAATAAGATGCTACAAAAATTTTAGTAGTAGTATGTGCTACAATATTTATGCCTGCTATTGGATTTGAACAACATGAACCATCATTAGTAAACCCATTCATTTACTTCTCTAATTCACTAAGGAGTATGATAAATCAACAAATTAAGCAATAAATACCTTGTAGCTTGTATTGACATTTTAACTTAAAAACATAAGGAAATATAACAAAGGGATAGGTAAGGGTAGGTTAAAATGGACGAAAAGGAGGCCAATTGGTAGTGTAGAGTGAGCTAAATCAGTGACCCAACATGTCCCCCACACCTGCACTTTTTCATGTCCCCATGCAAACAAAGTCAACTAGTGGTTTTGAAAATTTTGGAAAAAATGAATCAACCTCACTTATCTTAGTAGAGTTTGGAAACATCTATGAGTATTCTAATGTTCAAAAACACATGTATTCCAACAGAGGACGAGCACCTTTGGTAACCACTCACACAACCAGATCAAAGATCAACACACCGATGTTTTGATGTGGTAAGACCCCTACGGGGAAACATCCACGGCCCCAACCAACGCAACCACTTGGAGCAGTTTATTAATGCAAAAGAAAAATATTACAGATAGATTTAAAAAGAGAGTTTCTCACAATCGATCATCATAAAATGACCCTCCATGCTCTTTAAATAGATATCATGGAGCAATTGGGTGTTAAGCCACAGATCAATGGTCGTTAAGATCGAGGAGAGTATGAACCATACGATCACTCTATGTCTGGAACATATCGTGACCGTCGGATTTCCTAACTACAAATGCATACTAAAGAAACATACTAAGAAACACACTTTTACCTAACGAAACATTAGACCAAGTAGATATTAACTAAATCCTAAGTGTCTAAATATCCTAACATCCCCCCTTAAGAACAACTTGGGATAGGGTTGAAGGATTTACAATGTTGACACAATAGGAGAGGAAAGGAGGCATTAGAGATTATCCCCCCTTAATGACAACTTACTAAACTCCTAACATAGATTGAATTTTGGAAAAATTCGCTTATGTAAGAGACTTTGTGAAAATGTTTGCAACTTGATCTTCTATAGTGAAAAAGAGCACTTCAATAACTTGATCATGAATGAGCTTTCTGATGAAGTGCATGTGTAGCTCGATGTGTTTTCTACACTGATATTCAACTGAGTCTTTGGCGAGCTTGATGACACTCTGATTGTCGCACCAAAGGCTGGTGGGATGCTACTGTTGGAATCCAAAATCTGAAAGGATTTTTCAAAGCCACAAGGCTTCCTAACTGGCATTTACTGCTGCTCGGTACTCTGCTTCTGTTGAAGAAAGTGAAATAGCTTGTTGTTTCTTATAGGCCCAAGTGGCAGGTCCTTAACCAAGGCTGAAAACATAAACTGCAGTAGACTTTGGATCATCAGGGTCGCCGGCCCAATCTGAATCAGTGAAACCAACCAATAAAGGAGTCCCCCCTGAACTATAATGTATCCCAAACTGAATTGTACCACATACATAGCAAAGTATCATTTTAGATTATTTCCAATGGCTTTCATGGGGCGTTTGCATATATCGGGAAACAATACCAACAACAAAGGAAAGATCAGGACGAGTATGAGTTAAGTATAAGAGGCTACTAACTAACTGGCGGTACAGGGTGGCATCAAATTCAAGAGAAGTACAGGTGGAAATAATCTTGAATCCAGACTACAAGGGAGAAGGGGCTGGTTTATAATCATCCATGTGAAAGCGACGAAGAAGGTCACAAGCATACTTAGACTGGGAAAGAAAAATTCCTTCATTGGTTTGCAAAACTTGGAGGCCAAGGAAATAGTGCAAAAATCCTACGTTTGTCATTTCAAATTTATTCTTAAGGCTGGTTTTCACATGGTTTAAAAGTTTTGAGTCACTACCGGTAAGGATAAGGTCATCAACATAAAGGAAAAGGATTATGAGATGGCTTCCTACTTTCTTGGTATAGACACTAGGATCAAAATGGCATCTAGAGAATTTGGTGAAAAGCTGTCCATTTCGGCATACAAAGCTCGGGGAGCTTGCTTAAGACCATAAAGAGATTTCTTAAGGTGACAAACAAGGCTAGAGTAATTTTGGACATAGCCAGGAGGTTGTTCCATGTAAATTTCTTATTGCAAATATCCATGCAAGATTATGGATTTAACATCCATCTGATGGACCTCCCATTTATGTGAGACAGCAAGGGAAAGAACAAGGGAGATGGAATTCATTTTGGCTACAGGGGCAAAGGTTTCATTATAGTCAATTCCTTCAACCTGGGAAAATCCTTTGGCAACTAACCCAGCCTTGTGTCTTTCAACAGTACCATCTGATGCATACTTAGTTATGTATACCCATTTACATCTGACAAGTTTTCTTCCTTTTGGAAGAGGTACAAGATCCCAAGTATCATTTTTTTATTTAAGAACAATACTCTTCATTCATTGTTGTATCCCAATCTGGATGACCTGAAGCTTATGCAAATGTATCTGGATCATGAGTCTTTGAAACTTGAGCCAAAAGAGAAGAGGCTCACTAGAACTATGAACGTGTTCGACGCTGATCTAAAGGATCACCGAAAAGACCACCAACTGCTTCTCATGTTGAACAGACTCATCTTCGAAGCAATGGAACTGGTGTTGGTTCAGGTTCAAAGGACTCATCTGGAGGAAGGTGAGCAGGCGGAGGTGTATTTTCATCCTCATTGTCATCATCTGAAGAAGAAACCAGAATAAGAACAAAATAAGGCACAAACACCGAAGATGGCTTGCAGGTCGAAGAAGGAACAATCACCGAATTAGGCTCGTAGGCCAAGAGATTTTCATCAAATTTAACATCTCTTCTAATAATATTTTCATTACAATGTGGTTGAAGAAGTCTATAACCTTTGACATATTCATAATAACCAACAAATATACACTTCTCACTTTTAGGCTGTAATGCTTTCCTTTTCTTATCAGGAATGTGAGCCCATGCTATACTGCAAAATACACAGAAGTGACTTACATCTGGTTTAATTTTATTCCAAGCTTCTTCCGGTGTTATATTTTTAAGAGCCTTTGTGGGAGTGCGATTGACTATGTAATTTACACAGTTGATTGCTTCCACCCAATACTTTAGACTTAATCCCTTATATTGGATCATACGATTAGCCATTTCTTTTAAAGTGTGGTTCTTTCTCTCAGCAACACCATTTTGTTCTGGTGTATATGGAACAATGTGTTTCATTTGGATGCCCTGTGTAGTGCAGTAACTTGTAAAATTATTGTTCACATATTCGCCTCCATTATATGTTCTTAACTTTTGAATTTGATGTCCAGATTGCTTTTCTACAAGGGCCTTGTAGGCCAAAAACTTGTCAAAAACTTCACTCTTAAGTTTTAAGAAGTAAACCCAAGTACATCTGGAAAAATCATCAATGAAAGTTAAGAAATACTTGCACCCAGAAAAAGAAGGAGAATAAAGTGGACCACACAAATCACTGTGAACAAGCTGCAAAGGGCCCGAGGCGTGCCAAGAGGCACGCTTGTCAAAACTGTCCCGATGATGTTTGTCGAGAACACAATCGGTACAAACACCATCTCTGCATGAAACAAGAGGAATACCAATCACCATCTGTTGATTACATAGTTGATGCAATGAGCAATAGTTTAGATGACCAAACTGCTCATGCCAAAGTTTGCTCAAGTCATCGCTATGAGCAAGAAAAAATGATGAAAAATATGATGACCCAAAGTTTTCAAACTTATACAACTTGGTAATATCATCAACAATTCAAATTGCAATAACATGCTTAGGATCTTTTGTATCCTTGATTACAACTTGGTGAGGTGAAAACTCTACGGTTTTACCTTCACCTGAATGAGTGATTTGATATATTGATAGAAGGTTACAAGAAAGACTTGGAACGCATAATACATTATTGAACTAACCATTATCATCTACTTGAACTGTTCCACATCCTACAACACTAAGAGATCTATCATCACTAACAAAATTTCCTGGGTGTTACATTCATTTAGAGAAGAAAATATGTCTTTATCCTTAGCCATATGATAATATGATCCAGAATCAATAAGTCATTCATCATCAGAAGAAGTAGAAGTTGTATTGAAGGAGAAACCAGAAGCATAAAGTGCATGTCCATGAGAAGAAGAAGAATAAGTAGAATCAATATCGATGTTGTGCTTCTTCATCGTTGCTTCTAAAGCTGTCATCTTCTTGAAACATTTGGACTCATCATGACCATTTTTATCACAAAAGTTGCAATGTTTGTCAGTCCTTTTATTTTTATATTTTTCTCCTTTGTCAACATTAGGAGATGAAGTTGTCTGAGCGGGTTTGGGACCCTTATGTTGCTTTCTTGTTGTAGCGAGGATGTTTCTTCTTGGGATACTTGGGTTTATCTTTCTATTGGGAAACTAAGGCTTTGTTGGAGGTACTTGCAGTGCTGATCACTCCAAGTTGTACAAGTTTATCTTCCTCTCTAATCAAAGCAGCACAAAAGGACTCAAGAGTGGGTTTTTGATAAGATTTCCCTAGAGCCTCTCTCATGGCATAAAAGGTAGATACAAACACATAATATGCACTACCTAACTTAGAAATAATAACATAAATGCAATGCTCTTCCTCCATTTTTATCTCACATTCTTCACATAAAATTGTGAGTATTTTAAACTTAGATAGATAGTCTCCAAGGCAAGAAAAATTACTTGGACTTAAGGCCAGTACTTGATTTTATAATTGTTGTGTTCGAATAATGTTGAGTTTACCAAACACAGATTCAATATTTTCTCAAGCTTCATCGAGGTCATCAATTTCTTTAAGGTGGAACCTTAAATCAGGAGAGATGGACATTCTAATTAGTCCATGTGTTTAGTCACTTCTATTAGCCCATTTGACTTTCTTATCATCATCGGTGGGTGATTTTTCCTTTCCCAAGGTAATTCGGTACAAGCCTCTACTTCTTAATAAATATTCCATATGAGATTTCCATTGGAAGTAGTTGGTGCTAGTAAGCAAAATATTATTGGAAGAAGCCATATTAAATTTGTAGATAATGTGGATTTAAAAACTAAAACTGATGTTCTGGATGGAAATATCTTTAAAAGTTAGGCGGTGTTACACATTATTTTCGTCATCCCTATGATCGTTAATGATGTAAACCTATATGTTGCCTTCAGAGGGGTCAGTGGCCTGAGTTCCTAAAGAGAGAAGGGAGAAGAACTTTTCCTGAGAAAAGAAGTTGCATTTTCCTATGTAAAAACCTTATAAAAAAAGAAGTTCGCAGGTTGCTATATAGGCAGGGTGCGAGAATGACCCATTCTCGCAGGTTTCACTATAACTAGGGTGCAAGATGTTCGCAGGTTGCTCTATAGCTAGGGTGCGAGAATGCCTACACATTGGAAAAATGAGTGTTTTCTTGAATCTTCTAGAAGGAGAAACTTCTATGGTGAGGTGGCATCCGAATGGTTTGGATCTTACTCGCTTTCATGATTTAGTGGGATCATCCTAACCTCCTCACCTTATCCTCTTCAACCTATAAAAGGAGAGGAGCTCTCATGGATAAAGTTAGCTTTTGTTGGTTCTTGAGCTTGTTAGCTTTGGTTGTCTTGGAATTATTAGCTTGGTTGGAGTGGCTTTGAGATTTGCTTTGTCAAGATAGATTGTGAATATCATCAGATCTATGCTCTCAGAATTCTTTGAGTGAAAGTGTGTGGGGAACGAAGGACAATTGGAAGGGACCTTGCGACATCAAGGCCATGGTTGTAATCTCTCTTTCACATTTAATATGATACAGTAATATGATTCTTTCCTATAAAGCTTGTTGTGTTTTATTGTATGATTCCTTGATCACATACATAGGTTTATATTGAGTTTATGTTATTACTATCACTTTGGTTGGTTGCGTTCTTTTGCAGGATCATCATGGTATGAGCATTGGAATGGAGCTAGGATGGCAATGGTGAGAGGAAGCGACATTTAAACGGTATGTCACTCATCCCTCTTTAGTTAGTAAATTCAATATCTAAAACTTAAGGAAAGCGTCATGTTCTGGTGTGCTTTGTTCTAGATCCAGGTGGATCTAAGGAGATCGGTTTGTGTCCGCACTTACGGATTTATCCAATAACAAAATTGGCGACCATACTGGGGATAAATCCCATTTTCTTTGTGGTTTTTTGTGTTTTTTTTGTGGCCATTTGCTCTGGTTTCATTTTTCTCCTGTCCTATCAGTCTCTGAGTCTTCAGGATATCCTGATAGACCTTCTGGGTCCAGAAGCTTTTGTCAATTTTGCTTCAATTTTCAAATTTTTGATTATGTTCAAGAATTCTCGCACTGCACTTCATTGCAGCCTGCGAGAATTGGTCAGGTTCTCACCCTGCCTATAGGTTTCAATGCTAGGTTCTCGTACCCTGCTCAAGGGTCACCTGTGAGAATCAGTTATTCTCGCACTGTGTAACATTACTTGCCTGCGAACACGATTTTTCAAAATTTTTGAATTTGAGTTTTTGGTTTTTCTAACTGCCTGGATCAGTTGGATTACCTCTTATGAGTTTCTTGGACCATTGATTGATATATTTCTTGTCTTTGTTTGCGTACATGAACAGTCTTAGGGTTTCAAGGCTTTTCTTGTCATTTGTGTCTTGACTTTCATTTCTTGACTCTTCTTGGCAAAACCATTCTCTCTGACTTCAAATTCTGAGTGTGTTTGATTAGTTGAGAACCAGTGATTGGTTGAAAGTTGAGTACTTGGTTTTTCTCTTTTGCTTATTGGTTTGAAAGATCATTTTCTTGTGTAATTGAGAAGACTACTTTGGTTTGCTCTTTATTTTTTCTTTCATTGAAAGAGTAGATTGGGTTATTTGCTTGTTCATTGATTTGATTTTCTGTGCTCTCATTGGCATAGTGAGGGTCCTTTTTGGAAAGTGAACAAAAGTTTTTCTTTCAAAAACTTGTTTTTTTTGTTTTTGTTTTTAGAAAACATTGAAAAATCAAATTATTCAGATTGTTGAAGTATTTGAAAAAGACACATAGAGAATTTTCATTTGGTAAATGATTGTTTGTGTTGGCATTTGAAAGGAAAATTTTCATTGTAGTTCACGGATGATCTGGAAAACTTTCTCTCTCTCCCATACATAGGATTCATTGAACGAAAAGTGATATATTTCATTCTCATCCTTGCATTGTTGGGTCAGAGTCATACAACATAAGTTTCATTTCCATTACCTTTGAGTAAACAACAGCTTTTAATAACACTACGTAATCGTAAAATTTATCTAGTAACTCTTTTCTAGGGATCTTTTTCACCAACATTTAGCTAGGCTAGCGCTTTGGAGTAGGAAAAGAGATACACTCTCCAAAAGCACAAAACACACAATAGCATCTTGAGTTAGGGAGTGTTAAATTCAATTTGCAACTTATTGTCCTGGGAAGTCCTTCTCACACAAGGGTCAAGCACTAGGTCGCATTGATGTTGGCAGAGTTACTCACCCTGCTTTGTTGACATCAGTGTAGAGATTGCACGTATTACGGGGGTCACTTAGAGGTATACCCACAATGATGAGTGGAATCCTTTTGAGTTGATTTCGGGCTAGATACCCTGCCCTTGCGTGTGGATTGGACTGTCGACTGTTCCCCCAGGCTTTACTGTTGTTTGTGGTGACCTTAGTGGCCTATCTCTCTAGGTTCTTACCCAAGGTGACTGTGGAGGGGCAAGTCTTTACGGTACCTGGAATTGACGTTGACCAAACTCACTCAGGCTCCTTGGAGGGTATACCCACGATTATGTGTGGGAGCTTGCACCAGGGTGTAAGTCCGTTAAGCAGGTCGTCAACGTAACTTTTCCACCCGCTCTATCACAGCCCCTTCTTACATTGTTCTCACGATGTTGGATTTCATCACCAACTAGTGTGCTCATTGTGAGAAGATTTTGTTTGCTTGCTTGCTTACTAGATTTTTAGCATGTGTTGTTTGTTTTCCCTAGTGGACTCTAGATTGGATTTTTAATGGCGTCAGTTCCCGAAATGACCAATGAAGGAAACCCTACTCCAGGAGAACCTTTTGTTTTTCTTTCTTATGGAAACATTGGTCCTCCTCACATCGCTACTTTGAGCCTTCCAGGTCTCACTATTGGATTCCCGGTATGGTTTTTTTCCACTCAGGTAATCCCAAATGCAGTTATTGCTTCTGTCACAAGCACTTCCCCCCAAGAACATCAACCTCATGTTGATCCTTCACCTTCTTCACCAGTAAGTTCTTCTTCGCCTTCTTCGCTTGCAAGGTCTCCTTCCCTTTCATCTTCTTCGTCGAGTGAAAGTTTTAAAGCTAGTAACCCGGTGAATAAGAAGAAGAAGAAAATGAAGAATAAGAAGAAGAAAATTAAGCAAGGATCCAAACCTCCAACCACTGTCAAACATGTTGGAAAACAACCAGTTACTGTTAATCGTGCTGGGAGTGTTGATGATGTCAAGATCACCCAAACAACCCGTAAGCCCAAGTACCCTTGTAGAATTTGTAAGGGTAGCCATCTTCTTAAGGAATGCCCTGGTCTATCCAAGGTTATAGAAGCATGGTCTACACATCCTCGCCAACCCATGTCGTCAGCCTGTGAACAACATGTTGATGACTTCCCGTCAACCAGTCATGATATAGTTGGGAAGAAGAAAAGTAGAGCCAAGTTCCCATGTATGTTATGCAAAGGGAGTCATCTAACTCATCTTTGTCCTCATATGGAAGAAGCCTCGAAATTACTGGAAGACATGACTGTTTCACAGCCTCAACTTCCAGCCTCTTATCGCAAGTTTTCTCTCAACCCACCTGTAGTTGATGGAACGATCAATCCGGTTGATCATGTCGTCAATATGGTCAAGTCCTTAGTTGAACCAGTTGACAAAGTGGTTGATCCGATACCATCCTCAGTCAATCTCGTTCTCCCCTCAGAGAGCGCAACTAAAGTGGTTGATCTGATACTATCCTTGGTCAACCCCACTCTCCCGTTAGAGAGTGAAACCCAAGCGGTCGATCTGTTTCCAACTGTCGACCCCATTCTCCCCTTGGAGAATGAAACCCAAGTGGTCGATCTGATCTCATCATCGATTGATCCTACTCTCCTGCTAGAGAGTAAACCCGATACTTCCCACGTTTTTCTCATTGATACAGAATCTCCTGTGCCGAGGGGTATTCCTCCTTCTCCTGTAGGACCCCCTCCAAGTAATGAGACCATCCATTTTGATTGGGGTGTGCTAACTGGACCTCGTCTTCCCTCTGACTTTCCTTTCCAGATTACAGTGCAGGTTTGTGGTCGGGATGTTCCTCAGACACTGATAGATGAAGGTGCATCCGTTAGTATTTTGTCCTCTTTTGCTTGGCAAGCTTTGGGTTGTCCTCCACTTGCATCGGTTACGCAGAACCTGTTAGCTTTTAACATAAGAACTAGTCAACCTTTAGGGACCCTTCCTCAGTTTCCTGTAACTTTGGGAGGGAAAACTGTCTTCATTGATGTCTATGCCATGAAAGCTATTGTGTCTACTCTTTTTCGTGTGATATCTTTCCCTCACGATGGACGAGTTGTGACTGTTGATCAACTTTCATTCATTGACCCCGCCTGGATTGCCTCCCTGAATGGTTCTTGTATGCAGACAGTATCACCCCTACCACAGGTCAATTATGTGGCATTGTCGCCCATGGCTTCAACTTCTGATGACTTAGATCTAGTAGTTGACATGGCGATCTCTTCGATAGAGTTGTTAGAGCTTGATCTCTTTAGTCCTGTGGCGACCCTTGACATGGTGTCCTTCCAGAGTGCGTTTATTTCTTCCAGTGAAGACCTCTTGGAAGCCATGACTGAGTTTTGTCCCTTGACATGGTGTCATTCTGAAGCATTGTCCTCTTGGAATCCATGATCAAGAAGAGACCCAAGGATAGTTTTTACGTCTCTGAGGAAACCTCGTTAAAAAATGAAACAGAGGTCTTTGAGCATGGTTTTTTGATTTCAAGCTCGTTAAAAAATGAAACCACATCTGAGGATAGTTTTTGCGTCTCTGAGGCAACCTCGTTAAAAAATGAAACAGAGGTTTTTGAGCACGTTTTTCTGATTTCAAGCTCGTTAAAAAATGAAACCAGACTTGAGCATAGTTTTCTAATTTCAAGCTCGTTAAAAAATGAAACCACTTGAGGATAGTTTTTCGTCTCTGTGACAACCTTGTTAAAAAATGAAACAGAGGTTACGAGCATAGTTCTTGTTTCTGTGTCAAGCTCGTTAAAAAATGAAATAGTTTTCCCCTCTCTATTTGAGTCAAGTCCTTCGTCTAGTATTTGAAGCTTCATTTCATTCTCCTTTGCAGTTGGATGAAATGAAGCTTGGGGGGCATTTTATTCAGCCTCTGGACTTCATGTTGAAGTTAAGCCGCTAGTTTCTTAAGCTGGGGGCTAAGTACCAACCTTCCATGTGTTATGTGTTGGGAAGTCGCAAGCATAGTTTTCTATGGTTCAATCTTATGTAAAAATGAAACCACCTACCTCAAGCATAGTTTCCTCTGGTTCAAGCTTGCGTAAAAATGAAACCAAGTCCAAGCATAGTTTTGTTTAGATTTTAAGCTTGTGTAAAAATTAAAATCTATCCCAAGCATAGTTTTTTTTTGTTTTAAAGCTTACGTAAAAATGAAAACAATCTCGAGCGTGGTCTTTGTCCGTTCCTGCGCTCGTAAATACATGAGAACGCGATCGAGCATACTTTTATCACTTTTTCGGGCTCAACAAGGTTATACGAAAAAAGAACCCCCTGGAGTCCTCTTTAAGCTCTTTTCAGACTCTCTAAACATGAAAAGATCGCCGAGCGACCTTGTTATTTTCACGCTCGATAAAGTATTTGAAGTAAGCGTCTGGTGAGCGATAATTTATCTCTTTTTCAGTCTCATCCAGTCTATTTTACGAAAAAGGAACTGAGAGAGTTCTCTTTTAAGTGTTTTTCCAAACTCTATAATCTTGAAAAACCTTCGAGTTTTCTATCTCTGGACTCGTTAAACAAACATTGACAGACCCGTGATGGGACCGAACCACTCATTCCTAGGGTTCGTTAAACATACTTCGAGGGACTCATCCGAAGGATGAGCTTACATTTACAAGCATATGTTATCCTCCTCAATCTCGCGTAAAAATAAAGAGGTACTCGCCATAAATGGTGGGGGAAAAATTTGGAAAGAATTGTGTCTAAAAATGTGTTCCATGAAAGAGTCACTTTTGAACATGACACCCCTTCACTCGCCTTGTGTCCAGGTTGGAAAATCCACTTGTCTACTGATCATACTCCTATAAGATTACAAATCGTTCTGTGATCCCTGTTGTTGAGTCAGTGTTTCCAAAATAGTGGTCATGTCGTCAATATGTTCAAAGAGATGTTCAACCCGAAAAGCCTTCTATTGCGTCGGCCTTTTCTGCAGTCCTTAAATCCTTCTATTGAGTTGGTTATCCCTGAGTCAGTCCTGAATCACTTGTTACTTTGATCTACATCAAATCTTGTTGCTTGTTTCGTGTCATTGATGTGGGATACATTCAGACCCTCCTGTGACGAGTCTTTTCCTGTCAACTTCAAATCATTATCCAGGAATTAGACTTAGAAACCAATTGGTACCTTGGAACTTGCATGCCTCAATGGCAGGTTTCCTCACTTTCGACAGTGGGTTTTCATTATTGACCCCTGATCGGGAGATTCCGCTGAGTGTTCGACTTCAGCTCATTTATTCACATTCGTTGGATTGTACCAGTGTACCTTGGGATTCATTGACATTAATGGTGATTTCCCTTGCACTTGTTAACGGTATACACTAATGACCGGTAATCAAGTGGTTTTTACCATGTTCAACTTCAACACATGTATTCGCATGGTTAGATTCGTACTATAGAGTGGTGGAGATGAAGACCCTGGATATTTTCTGACAGATCCAGGTTGTGTTGGAGTATATTCAGTGTACTGTTGTATAGATCCACATTGTATGTCTGGTGGCTATGTTCAAATTTGAGTCTTTAACACATAGATCCACAGTGTATTTTTGGTGGCTATGTTCAGATTTGAGTCATATCGGCATGGATCCACAGTGTATGTTTCGTGGCCATGACCTGTCTTACTTGACATGGATCTTCGCATGTTGGAATATATTCTTTCAGTCATTTGTATTCTGAGTATGGGAATGCCTACCTCAGTGATGATATATTATTGTACTATATTTCCTTGTTTGTTGGCAGGTTTCCGACCGACTGTTCCTTGTTCCCTACATACACTCGACAAAGTATTTCAGCTATCACTCTGTTCAAACTTCATACTTTGGGGGGCTCTCTATTACACATTATTTTCATCATCCCTATGATCGTTAATGATGTAAACCTATATGTTTCCTTCAGAGGGTGGCCTGAGTTCCTAAAGAGAGAAGGGAGAAGAACTTTTTCTGAGAAAAGAAGTTGCATTTTCCTATGTAAAAACCTTATAAAAAAGGAAGTTCGCAGGTTGCTATATAGGCAGGGTGTGAGAATGACCCATTCTCGCAGGTTTCACTATAACTAGGGTGCGAGATGTTCATAGGTTTCCCTATAGCTAGGGTGCGAGAATGCCTACACGTGGGAAAAATGAGCGTTTTCTCGAATCTTCTAGAAGGAGAAACTTCTATGGTGAGGTGGCATCCGAATGGTTTGGATCTTACTCGCTTTCATGATTTAGTGGGATCATCCTAA
>ML777935.1:441093-488443 GCA_009831015.1 Picea engelmannii | reverse complement strand
ACATAGGTTTATATTGAGTTTATGCTATTACTATCACTTTGGTTGGTTGCGTTCTTTTGCAGGATCATCATGGTATGAGCATTGGAACGGAGCTAGGATGGTGATGGCGAGAGGAAGCGACATTTAAACGGTATGTCACTCATCCCTCTTTAGTTAGTAAATTCAATATCTAAAACTTAAGGAAAGCGTCATGTTCTGGTGTGTTTTTTTCTAGATCCAGGTGGATCTAAGGAGATCGGTTTGTGTCTGCACTTACGGATTTATCCAATAACAGGCGGTTTTAAAAAAATCGGCACTGAAAATGGACTTTCGATGTGAGAGTTATGCCCTTTTAAAAAAAGGCATAAAAAATAACCAAAGGACCATGTGGTGGTGTAAGTTGCTTTATGAAGTGACCCACTTTTATAAAGAGAAGCGAGGATCACTTTTACAATGAAGTTACTTCATGCAAAATAAATAACTCTAAAATAAAATATTAAAGCTACTTGTAGTGATTCACTTTTATACTTGAAGTGAAATACACTTTACAATTTTAGCATGAACTTTTTCAAAAAAAAGTAACAAAAGAGAGACTTGAACTCAAGACCTCTTACTTAATAAGACAACTTTTAACCAAATGGTCTAGCAAAACATATTGTATTGTTTTTCAAGAGGATTCAAAGTGTTATTTTTTTTGGTTTTTTTGTTGTTGTTGAAGACGACCTTGGAGAGAGTGCTAAAAAAAACTCTTTTCACACAAGAAAAAAAAATTCACTTCTCAATGACAACAAGGGCTAGATCTCGGTTAGCTTACCCGGAAGATGCACCTTTTCCTATCTATTTCTGATTTTCCGAGATCCCACAGGGTGCGGGGAAAAGAGCATACGCAGATCTGAAAGAGTAGCAACCCGGAAACAAATAATATAAAACCGAAATAAAACCAAATTAATACTCTGCAATTTAAAAAAAAAAATGCATATTCAGGCTTTATACCTCCGGATCTGATTGAAATGGTCGTATCTTGGGAAAACGAAAACATTTTCGAGTGAAACAAAAAGTGTTCCTAACTGAAACGAGTTCTTCGGATGCAATGGAACAATCCTCTCAAACCATAAATGTATGGAAATGATAGAAAATGGAGATGATGCAACTCGACTTCACGATCTCGATCTACAACATGAGCGAGTCTTCAAACAGGCTCTGATACCATGTTCAACAACATAAGTATTCCAACAGAGGATGAACACCTTCGATAACCACTCACACACCCAAATCAAAGATCAACACACTGATGTTTTGACGTGGTAAAACCCCTACGGGGAAACATCCACGACCCCAGCCAATGCGGCCATTTGGAGCAGTTTATTAATGAAAAAGAAAAATATTACAGAGAGATTTTACAAGAGAGTTTCTCACAATCGATCATCGAAAAATGATCCTCCATGCTCTTTAAATAGATATCATGGACCAATTGGGTGTTAATCCACAGATCAATGGCCGTTAAGATCGAGGAGAGTATGAACCGTCAGATCACTCTATGTCGGGAACATATCGTGACCTCGGATTTCCTAACTACAAATGCATACTAATGCATACTAAAGAAACACACTTTTACGTAACGACACATTAGACCAATGTAACATCTCGCTCTTTCTCACTGAGTGAACTTATTCTTTGAAGAAACTTGCTCACAAGTGATCTGGATTACTATACTATTAAACATTTGATTTTGATTATGAGACGTTATGGGTTGATGACATGTTGTTTTACTGCATTGACATAGACAGGTGCTATTGACTCAGTTTTACTGAGTGTGTAGGATCTTGGACCTCGAGGATGCAGAGGCATCGATGAAACTCCTTGGACTCTAAATCGAGTCGGGGAGTGTACCATTGGGGTTTGATTTTTTTATATGTGATATTAGTGAATCTGATTAGATGATATGATATGGATATATTCTGACATGATTTGTTGATGATGTAGGTTGACGATAACTTGCCGACCAGACTCACATGTGGATTAAAGGAGTCACGCACGACTACCAGAGAGGTTGAGGGAGAGGTGTGGACAACAGCCCTGCCACAGTCTACTAGCACTCACGCCGTGGCTCAAACTGTAGGTTAATGTTTACCTAGTTCGAGAGGACCCACGATGCCATGAGGGAAGACTGCGACAGTCGCTCACGGTGATTCTAAGGGGCGCGCAATAAGGTGGGGGAATTATTGCTTAGAGGCCCTTAGTCTCCCACAAGTTCAACTGGCGAAGTATTGACTCCAGGGGTTTTTTATGTCTACCAAGTCAGTCAAGAGGCGAGTGGCATGCTTGGAGCAAGTGGTGCATCCTGAAGGGCACGTCGTGCAGGAAAAATGGAAAGAAGCAAGTGGCACCCTTGGAGCATGTAGTGCGTCCTGAAGGACATGTCATGCACGGAAACAGGTGAGGCGAATGGCACCCTTGGAGCACCTAGTGTGTCCTGAAGGGCACGTCACGTTATCAATGATAAATGAATGAACCCAGATGGCCTTAGGACTAATAACATGATAATAATTTTTTCTCTATCCTTTATAAAAAAAAAGGGGGAAAAAGAATATATATATATATATATATATATATATATATAAAATAAAAAATAATTATTTTATTATATTATGATAATTAAAAGTTAATTTCTACACCTACCAAATTGAGTTCTAAATGAAAAGGGGAAAGAGGGAAATCTAGAATAATTAGCAAATTAGGAAAAGAGGGAAACTAAAATGAAAAGGGAAACACAAGGGAAAAAGCAGAAAGTCAAACTTAGTAAGGTATCTACCATTTAAGAACTTTCTAATTTTAAATTGAACTAACAAATTAATAATGGAGAAAGTCATTAAAACCTGTAAGAGAATTTGGGGACACCTAGGAGCGATTCTAGGAATGACTCTAGGTGGGTGAGGGAAATGAGGGTAATTAATTAATTAAAGAAATTAATTTATGGAGGAAAGAAGGGGATGGGTGACACATGTACGGGGAGGAATTTTTATGAATTAATTTGTTAAACTTGAAATAAAATGGGATTTGGGAAATTAAGGGACTTCGAAACTCTATATATTGAAGGGAAGATAAGGATGAAGGATCTCTTTTGTTTATGTAACATTACACTGCAAAAATCTCTACTTGACTGACTTAGCTTGTGGGAGTTGGGGTACCCAGCTCGGTGAGGAGTGGTAGCTCGGCCTTGCGAGGCGAGCTGGGAGCTAGTTGATTCTCTGGTTAGCGTGTGTGGCCCCTTTGCGGCTCGGGGGGCTACGGGGGAAGAAGAGTACCCCTAGCATTGGCTGGGAGGTATCGGTGAAGTCTTGTTGGTCAGAAAGTGGGTGTTGCACGGAGTGAGCGGGACATCAACTCAGAGCGGGCAATCAGGAAACGGTACGCTTTCTTCATTTTGTATGGTAGATTGCAGTAGTGATATTCTTTGGATCTGCATGTTTAGTAGGTAAGTAAATTGATTGTCTAGCGTTCTAGTTGTTGACTGAATTTTCCTTAGCCTAGCTCAATGACTCATTGGCTCCCATGGCCTTCGATTCCCGACATGTCTTGACCGCCTTAGGTGTATTGATTTGTGAAGTTTGTGGTTGTTTTTCCTTCGTCCCTAGCTCATCAGTCCTTACCTGAGCAGTCGGCTAGGATCTTGATCTACGGTCATTGCTTCGGTGTTAATAGACCTATGGATCTCAATGCCCTTCTTTTCTGTGCATGGATGATGAGTGAAGGACGTTCCTGTAAGTCGTCTACCTCCATTCTTTTCCTTGGCTGATTGTTGATTTCTCCATCTGGCAAAGACCTCTGCATATGGATTATCTTGCATTTTGGTTGGTTTTTCTCTACGCCTTGACTGATAGCATCAAAATCATTTCCATGACTTTTCCCATTGGATCCTTGCATTTCTCTTACTGTTGTCTACGTTGTATTGGTATTAAGGAAATGGAAAAATGAATTGATTCTCTGTCTGCTTTTCATATTTGGTGTTCTGGCAATGTAAAAACGAAATGATTTCATGCCTGCATTTTTTTTATATTGGGTATGCTGGCAATGGAAAAACAAAATGATTTCATGTCTACATTTTTTTTTATATATTTGGTATTCTGGCAATGGAAAAACAAAATGACTTCATGCCTGCATTTTTATATTGGGTATTCTGGAATGGAAAAACGAAATGATTTCATGTCTGCATTTTTTTTATATTTGGTATTCTGGCAATGAACAAACGAAATGACTTCATGCCTGCATTTTTATATTTGGTATTCTGGCAATGGAAAAACGAAATGTTTTCATGTCTGCTTTTTATTATTTGGTATTCTGGCAATGGAAAAATGAAATGACTTCAGGCCTGCATTTTTACATTTAGCATTCCGGCAATGGAAAAACAATTAAATTTCTAAGTCTGTGTCTTGCATTTAAGAATTTATGTTTTTTTATTACCTCTTTTCTAGCAATTCGCCCCTCTCTGGACTACATTTTGTTTTACTGCTGGAGCGATTTTTGCCCTTGTTGAAGACTGAGTTAAGAATTAAAAACTTACTACTATTGGATTCTTGGGAATGCCCACGTTTTGTCTTTTAAAAGATGATTGATACGTGGTTGAATTAACCACGATTTTTTTCATTTAATTCAAGACTGAGATCGTTGTGGAATGCCCACGTTTTTGTCTTTTAAAGGTTGACTGATATGTTGTTGATTGCCCACGATTTTGTCATTTATTCCGTGACTGATATTGTCGTGGAAGGACCACGCTTTTGACCTTTAAAAATTGACTGATATGTTGTTAATTGCCCACTATTTTGGGTCATTTAAATTCGTGTTTGAGTTTGCTGATTAAACGCCCACGTTTTGGCTATCAAAAAGATTGACTGAGTCTGTTGTTAACACCCACGTTTTTCTATTAAAACGATGGACTGAGTCGTTGTTAAATGCCCACGAATTGTCCTTAAATTATAGCATGTGTTTGCTGAGGTATGGCATAGCGTTTCACCATTAACTGTGACTATGTCTTACTGCTGGTGTGACCACGTTTTTGCCCCTTTAAATTGTTGATTGCGGTTGCTGAAATGGATACAAATTTTCCTTAAGTGTTGCCTACGTGTTACTATTATTTCCATATTAATTGCCAGGATAATTTGCTACAGTGAGTTATTGGACAACAGTTTCCTTCTTATTGATTAATTGCCACAGTGAGTTAAACGGCTAATAGTCATGAAAATTGCTTGGTTATTGCGCTATTAATTGTTTGTTAACAGTTATGTCAATTGCCTTGTGAATTGCTATATTAATTGCCAGGTTAATTAACATCTTAATCGCCTCGTCATGCTATAGTACTTGTTAGGATAACAGTCATGTAAATCGCCATGTTATTTCTAAATTAATTGTCATGTTGACTGTTATGTCAACTGCCTTGTTCATTGCGATATTAATTGTTAGGTAACAACTATGCTAATTGTCTTGTTAAATTGCTACAACGATGTTAATATTTAGCAGTTTCCTTTTCATTATTAATACGAAAGGTAGTATTGTTGGTTCGGTCAATATAGATAGACCACACGTCGAGATTTAATTGTTCATAAGTGTTATAATGGTAGCATTCTACAATAAAATCATTAATGTTGTTAATTAAGTTGATGGCTAGTTGGATGGAGATTTGGATTAATATTGAATTGCCCAATTAGACTGTGATTAATGATTAAATGAGTTTAGTAAGTATTGACTCAAGTAGAGGTTAAAATCACTAAATTAAAATGTGGTTAATGATTAAATTGTGATGCATAATTGCCGAATTGATTCGTAGTTGATGTTATTTAGATTGATTTTGATGATTTAATTGTGATGAAGAATTGCCGAACTAATTCGTAATTGATGTTATTGGTTGAATTTAATGACTAAGGTATCATGTAGAATGGCCGATTGGATTGTATTTAATGTTAATATGATGTTAAGTTAAAGGCCGATTTATAATTTAGACTTGCTAAAATTAGATGGATAATCGATGCCAAAACAAATTGTAACTTGACGTGCTCCATTAGAATGGAACCCATGTTAAATTAGAATGTAATCATGGACTGGTTAGCCTGGGTGATTGGTGGGGTCGGGGACGATGTCGTGTGGGCTAGCATCACCGCTTGTCTTCGTTCTTTTGTGTCTCGTCGACCTTTCATGTGGGGTTAGGTATAGTCTCCCAGTCAGTTGTCAGTGCCTAGTGCATCAGAGTTTTCTAGAGTCCTTGATCCGGATAGCTTATGTTTGCACCAAGGTTATTGATGCGTCTATCACCTAGGAACGACATTATTCCTGATGCGGGGATCATGGTGCGCCTTATGGGATAGCGTCGAATGATATCTTGGTCAGATTCGATGCTTACCATGTGAGTGTGGCTGAGCATCGTATGTTGACTTGGGCACATGCATTGGTTCACACACCTTGAGTTTCTAGTCTTGTTCATCAACGTCGTTATGTCGGGAAGGGGAAGTTGTCCCTTAGCTTGTAGGCATGTCTTTTTGCATTGGGTGGTTAGTCGTTACTCCTGGTTATTATGTGCCTATTTTGCCCAGTTTCCCTTGTCCCTATGCATGGTGTCGTAGTTTCCTGTTGCCTGGGTTGTGTTCTTATGTTTGTCGTCTTTGGTGTGGTCAAACTTTTGTCCTCGTTGCCTTCTTTCCCCATAAATCTTTAAAAAAAAAAAAAAAAAATTGGCTTCGCCCGTGGCTGTAACACTGGGGATGTTACATATGGTATCAGAGGAGATTCAACCCGCAACTTGGGATCACTACAAATTTTGTTGATATGATTTGATTATAATGATTGATAATTAAGTTGACTTGTACTCATGCAAGTAATCATGGTTAGAGGACACTGCAGAGGCATACAACGGGGTGCTAGGGGAGGAGGTACGACGCCTCTAGTAGCATCCACGCCTGAGGGGTCTAACCCCCAGGGAGACGAACAGGTTGTTGGGTAGGATAAGATAACAGTAGGTAATGTGGTTGGTTTGATGAGGTCTTTTCAGCGGATGTCTGAGGCACTGATCAACCGTTTGGACAGAGATGAGGCCAGAGCATCGACACGCCTTGAGGGTCCTCCGCATGCTCCGGTCAGTACTGGTAGCATTCACCGTGAACTCGAGAAGGTCAAATTTCTCGAGTTCTTTGGTGCCCCAGACGGTGCAGCCGCCGAGGCATGGTTTGAGAATATGGCGATGTGATTTTCACTTCGCGACTATACCTCCAACATGAAGGTTCGCATGGCGGTCTTTCAACTGAAGGGGAGCGCTCTTCTATGGTGGAAGACGCTCCTATCGTAGTTGAACATGGCCATCAAAGAAGTGTCATGGGAGCTGTTCGAGGAATGGTTCTGAGAGAGGTACCTATCAGAGGAATTCATTGAGTGTCAGCTCAATGAATTCAATGCCTTACGTCAGGGCGGTCGTACGGTGCTCGAGTACGAGGCCTTTTTTATGGAGTTTCTTTGTTATGCTCCGCATATTAACACTGAGAAACTCAAGGTCAACAGGTTAGTGTTCGGCCTTAATGCTAGCATACGTGCAAAGGTTATGATTTTGATGCCTCAAACCTTGCACAATGCCATCCGAAAGGCCCTCATAGGAGAGAAGGATCTTATCAGTGGGGGTCAGAGAAGGACTCCAGTGAGACCGACAGGGAAGGTGTCATATGGTGCGTAGCAGCACCAGACACCAGCCAGACTTACGCCCAGATATCGTGGCTTCCAGAGAGCACCCACTTTCACTACACCTTAGCGACCGGTGCCTCAGTAGCGGACACCTTATTGGGGACCACAACATCAATAGCAGCATCGACCACAACAACAACAGTTTAGGCTTGTTCTGCAGAATAGACCGGGATTCCAAGCCGATGGGTCGTCATCTTCTACTTCGGGTACCAGGACTACTGGACCAAAGAAGGGGTGTTGGACGTGTGGGGAGCCACACTACCAGTGTGACTACCCTGTGGAGAGGACTACAGAATCTGGATCAGTCGGACCCACTACTGTGGGAGATTTGGGTAATGTCCATCAGATTCATGCAGCGATGAATAACTACCAGGCAGAGCATCAGTCGACTATGCTCAAGATGACAGGTACCGTCTGTTAGCACTCTGTAAATTTTGTCCGGTTGAATAGACAAATGAAAGAGGTAACTGTTTCAACCTGCTTTAGAGCTGAGGCACTAGCCTGCTCAACTCAGAGAGGGATCTCTCGTGTCACTTGCTGCTTCTTTGGAAATTGGTGGCTAGATTTAGTTTGTTTTGGGGGTTTAATAAAGTTGCTGGAAAATAAGGGGAGGAACACTTTGGGCTATGGAGTCAAAATTCTGAAATTGAATGAAAACATTGACTGGCCTGTAGAACTCTCCAGAGGATAAAGGCTAAATGAGGCAATGAATCTGAGTTATAACTTGAATTTAATTAGAGTGGTAAGAGAAAAGAGAAACAAATAACCGCATCAGAGCATTACAAAAATGAATTATGAATTAGCTAAGAATAAACATACATGGTTTAAATTGCTTAAGCCAAGAGCATCAAATGATGAATTTTGGGCCTTTAACTCTCCAATTTAAACAGAAGAAAAATGTATATGACATAAAAGATCATAGGAAACACATATAATGAGGGAAGAAAAAAATCATATCATAGCCATTAGAATATTTTCATAAATAGTTCAAAGCTGCTACATATGTATTCAATTCAGC
This sequence comes from Picea engelmannii, assembly GCA_009831015.1. Lineage (NCBI taxonomy): Eukaryota > Viridiplantae > Streptophyta > Pinopsida > Pinales > Pinaceae > Picea > Picea engelmannii. The sequence continues at coordinate 479,730 of ML777935.1, read as the reverse complement.
CCTAGAAAATTACAATGAAGTTCAAAACCACCAGAATTGTGCTCTTGCACTTCTTCCCACCCTTAATACACTCAGAACCTCTAACACTTATACAATTTGAGTTCCTTCAGTGTGCAATTGATTACAATAACTTAAATGAAACGTTTCAGCTTCTACAATGATTATAAATGACAGTTTTCAGAAAAAAACGTTTCATGATCTCTGTAGATTCCTCTGACGCTCCAGCTCCTTCCTCTGCCACGTTTTCTTTGAAATGTCACTCATAATATTTCAAATATAATTTCATTTATCCATATTCTCATTAAACATTTGGGAATAATATATTTGAAATTAAAATAATTCCCAAATATTTTTCTATCTTGTAGAATTAAATTTTCATAATTTAATTAATGCTCGTGGTTTTTAAGACCATGTCTTGTTTGTCCAATTCACCATTTCATTGTAAAAGCATTTACTTTTACCATTTTTCTGTGAAAAACATTTACTGTGTAATGTTTTTTCCAATTTCCCTTCTCACTGTGGAAAAACATTTACTGTGTAATGTTTTTCCAATTTACCGGCAAAATACCTTTTATCTTCTTCTTTTACTTCTGTAAAACCTTTGGATAAAAATTATCCAAGTTTTCGTTCAAGTGCATCTTCCATTTAATTATTTTCCATGGAAATAAACAATAGTCTCCTTGATTTGTAAAATTTAAATCTTACCTATGTAAAACCTTTTCACCGTGAGGAGGAATCTCATTTATTGGAAATCCCATAATCATTATTGAAATGCACTCCTGGAAAAATGTTGCACATAAAAAATATAATAAATGTTTGCATTTATTATATCGGGTTTGGGCTAAAAGTGGTTTAATCCAAACTTCTTTTACCTCCGATGTGCTCCACGTAAAAACATGTGTCCACCAAATAAACCACGATAGTTTTCCCCGATCCGCCTTCACATAATTAACCTCCTCGTTACTTTAATCCTCGATATGTATGTGTGCCCTCCATCCAACCTTTGAATTTTCCATATTATAAATTGAGATTCGTTGTCCATGATTTGATGTGATTTCATAAATTAAATATTGGATTAAATATTAATATAAATATAAAAATATTTATATTAATAATAAAAAAACCCCTTTTTTCTATTTTCGAAGGACTTTGGGCATATGAGGCTTAACACATGATTTTGTGGATGGGATAAGGGCGCTTAATAAAAAATATATTTTTTATTTTCAATAGGAATATGCAAATAACAGTAAAAATGAATGAAGTTATGGAACTAAGGGATTTATATAGGAATTAAGGCTAGATATAGGCTTGGGATATTTGCCAATTTTTTACTCATGGAGTACATGACTATTTTGGATGATCAGTTGAGTGAAGGATTTAGGTGATGGGAGCTTCACAGAGTTGGTGAAAAAGTTTGAAAGTCTAAGTGGAAAAATAACATAAGGACAAGACGCTTTGGAAAAAATTAATACAAATTAGCAGGTGATAACATAGGCTCCTATTGGGGATGTTATCCTTCCTGTGAGGTAGCAAAGAACAGTAGACCACGTGCATGATCCATTGGTTTGCTCCCAAAACATGTCTGTGTACCCTGCTCCGACCTGTCACCAGTGTCTGCTGAAAACCAAACTCTGCACACAGCTCTCAACTAGATACTAAATACTGAATACACTGCTAAAATATGACTGTACACACTACTGGAAATCCAAACTGAAAAATGCTTGACCAACAAGCTTATTTGCACACTCCTATCTACTCTAAAACTGCTGAAATGAATACTCAATCAAGTGATACTGAAGTGTCAATGAAACCAATCAAGCAATTGGCTTCCCGATTTTTCTCCGCTCACATCTTTCTTAAGCAGGTAGACAAATGTAAATAATGGCAGCTAAAAACAAAAGTTGAATCCAAAACTTGAACTTATGAGTGAAACAAACTCCTCCTTCACTAAAGACTGTAATAAGATGGCTACAGGATCTTGAAAACCATGAAAAAACATTTTTTCTTGATGAACAAAAACATAAAGACAAGCCTCTTTCATAAGTGTTTGTTGTTCTTGCTCTATTTCTTCAGTTATGAGAATATTTTCTAATGAAATTTCAGCAATAGGTTTGTCTACTTCTCCATGCATCTCAACAAAAACATTCATACATTCTTTAACATCTTCAAATATGACAACCATATTATGTGCATCCTCTTGTTCATAAAAAAAATTCTGATTTGGTTTCATTAAATTTCTGGAAATTTGCTTGAGGACTGTCATTTTGACTTTCAAATGAATCAATAGAAATAAGTTATTGCTCATAATCTTCTTGCAAATGTGAAAATCTAACAGCATGCACTATTTCACAGTTTAGAGTTCCCATGGATGCATTTTCAAAACCATGATTTTCAAATGAATCAAATAAAACCACTGCCTCTTCATTATCTTTCTGTATTTATGATTGAAAAATGACATATGTTGTTTTGTTGCTTTCCTAAAGCTCTATGTCATTTGTTTGTTCATTGTTGGAAGTTTCCATAGATGCATTTTCATAATCCTCATCCATGTCTAGGCCACTTAGAATTTGAATAACCATATCATTCATAGGGGGAGAAAGACAACCTTGAAACACTTTGTCTTGCTAAAAATATTGTTGAATATCTTCATCAAGTTTAGGGGAAGGAAAATGACTTTCAACAACAATTTCTTGATCAGCTTCACCTTCAACCAAAGGAGGGACTACTATTTGTTGTTGAGATGAATATTCATAAAGGTCTTCTATGATTTCATCATTCATACACTCTTCATTTCCAAAAACATTTTCAAGGTACTTAATGAAATGTTCACAAAATTCACAACAATCTTCAAACACCAAGGATGAAGAATTAGACTCTTGATAATGCTTAAAGAATGTTATATGGAAATCTTTAAGAGAGTATAAGCTATCTGGTTTTAAACCTTCATACCATAATATTTCTCTCCCCTCTAAAGCAGCCATAAACATTTTCATCAAACAATCCTCATGAAATTCAACCCCCAACTTACATATGTGCATGTGAAATCTAATCAAGTGCAAGGCAACATCATTTCCTTTCCCATCTTCGAATTTAGGCAAATATTTTTTCCAATTTATGTGAGGAATATGATTTGGAAAGCCAGGAATATGAGACCGATTCATTGGAGCATACCTTGTAGATATTGAACTCATCTTCGGACAGTGGAGTCGCCAATGATGTTTTGGAAACTGGATTATGCATTGAAAGTGGAGTCGCCAGTGAAAGTTCAAATTTATGGATTCTTCTACCAGTGGAATCACCTTCAAGCTAATTTTTTGATGTGTGGTGTCACCAGAGTAGGAATACAGCCAATATGTGCCTAAGTGTCTTCTTCTCTCAGACCTTAGAACTCAACCATGTCATTCTTCCCAGGGAAAAATTTTCAATTTTTCCCCCGGCAACAGCGCCAAAATGTTAGCACTCTGTAAATTTTGTCTGGCTGAATAGACAAATGAAAGAGATAAATGTTTCAACCTGCTTTAGAGCTGAGGCACTAGCCTGCTCAACTCAGAGAGGGATCTCTCGTGTCACTTGTTGTTTCTTTGGAAATCAGTGGCTAGATTTGGTTTGTTTTGGGGATTTAATAAAGTTGTTGGAAAAGAAGGGGAGGAACACTTTGGGCTATGGAGTCAAAATTCTGAAATTGAATGAAAACATTGATTGGCCCGTAGAACTCTCCAGAGGATAAAGGCTAAATGAGGCAATGAATCTGAGTTATAACTTGAATTTAATTAGAGTGGTAAGAGGAAAGAGAAACAAATAACTGCATCAGAGCATTACGAAAATGAATTCTGAATTAGCTAAGAAGAAACACACATGGTTTAAATTACTTAAGCCAAGAGCATCAAATGATGAATTCCGGGCCTTTACCTCTCCAATTTAAACAGAAGAAAAATGTATATGTCAGAAAAGATCACAAGAAACACATACAATGAGGGAAGACAAAACTCATATCATGCCCATTAGAATCTTTTCATAAACAGTTCAAAGTTGTTGCATATGTATTCAATTCAGCCCCAGAAAATTACAATGAAGTTCAAAACCACCAAAACTGTGCTCTTGCACTTCTTCCCACCCTTAATACACTCAGAACCTCTAACACTTATACAATTCGAGTTCCTTCAGTGTGCAACCGGTTACAATAACTGAAATGAAACGTTTCAGCTTCTACAATGATTACAAATGACAGTTTTCATAAAAACGTTTCACGATCTCTCCAGATTCCTCTGACACTCCAACTCCTTCCTTTGTCATGTTCTCTTTGAAATGTCACTCATAATATTTCAAATATAATTGCATTTATCCATACTCTCATTAAACATTTGGGAATAATATATTTGAAATTAAAATAATTCCCAAATATTTTTCTATCCTGTAGAATTAAATTTCCATAATTTAATTCATGCCCATGGTTTTTAAGACCATGTCTTGTTTTCCCAATTCACCATTTCATTGTAAAAACATTTACTTTTACCATTTCCCTGTGGAAAACATTTACGGTGTAATGTTTTTTCCAATTTACCTTTCACTGTGGAAAAATATTTACTGTGTAATGTTTTTCCAATTTACCGTCTTTGGGAAAATACCTTTTATCTTCTTCTTTTACTTTTGTAAAACCTTTGAATGAAAATTATCCGTTTTGATTTGTAAAATTTAAATCTTACCTCTGTAAAACCTTTTCACCGTGAGGATGAATCTCATTTATTGGAAATCCCATAATCATTATTGAAATGCACTCCTGGAAAAATGCCGCATAAAAAACATATGATAAATGTTTGCATTTATTATATCGAGCTTGGGCTAAAAGTGGTTTAATCCAAATTGCTTTTACCTCCAATGTGCTCCACGTAAAAACACGTGTCCACCAAATAAACCACGGTAGTTTTCCTCGATCCGCCTTCACATAATTAACCTCCTCGTTACTTTAATCCCTGATATGTATGTGTGCCCTCCATCCAACCTTTGACTTTTCCATATTATAAATTGAGATTCGTTGCCCATGATTTGACATGATTTCATAAATTAAATATTGGATTAAATATTAATATAAATATAAAAATATTTATATTAATAATAAAAAAAAACATTTTTTCTATTTTTGAAGGACTTTGGGCATATGAGGCTTAACACATGATTTTGTGTATGGGATAAGGGTGCTTAATAAAAGGCATATTTTTTTATTTTCAACAGGAATATGAAAATAATGGTAAAAATGAATGAAGTTATGGAACTAAGGGATTTAGATAGGAATTAAGGCTAGGTATAGGCTTGGGATATTTTCCAGTTTTTTACTCATGAAGTACATGACTATTTTGGATGATCAGTTGAGTGAAGGATTTAGGTGATGGGAGCTTCACGGAGCTGGTGAAAAAGTTTGAAAGTCTGAGTGGAAAAATAGCATAAGGACAACACTCTTTGGGAAAAATTAATACAAATTAGCAGGTGATAACACCATCGTTGACCAAACCCTTAATATTTTGATATATCTCAGTGCTACAGAGAGTTTCATTTATGGTGCAGCGCTTAAAAGGATTAAGGTAAACACAATCAAACAAGATGAGTTTATCTTCGTTGAGATGGATTTGGCAGCCAAACAAAAGGTTGGAGGAAAGGTTATGGGTTGTATCCTTAACCTAGGAGAGTTTGTCACCAGGGCCAACCTGTTCATCACGATCTTAGGATCTTATGATGTCATGATCGGTATGCAATGGTTGGAATCGCATGAGGCGATACTCAACTGTAAGACGAAATAGTTGAGCTTGGTCGATGATGAGGGACAGATACGTGTGATTTTAGGTCGGAACCAGGGATTTTCCCTGAGGTTCATCTCTTCCTTGCAGCTTTGGAAGAGCATGCGCAAGGGATGTAAGCTTTATGTGATCCTTGCGTTAAACAAGAAGGGAGTAGCGGAAGGTCTAGAACACCTTCCTATGGTGAAAGAGTTTGCAGACGTCTTTCCGGAGGAGTTACCTGGGGTGCCTCCGAAGAGGGAATTGGAGTTTACTATAGACCTAAAACCGGGAACTAAACCAATAGCTAGAACACCTTATTGGATGTCGACCCCAGAGTTACAAGAGTTGAGAATGAAACTGAAGGAATTGTTGGACCTGGGACTGATACTTCCAAGTGTGTCACCATGGGGTGCACCTGTTATTTTCATACGAAAGAAGGATAGGTTGTGGAGGGTCTGCATTGACTATCATCAATTGAGCAAGGCCACGATTAAGAATCAATATCCATTGCCGAGGATTGATGATCTGTTCGATCAGATGAAGGGTGAGACGGTGTTCTCAAAGATCGATTTGTGATCAAGGTATCACCAGTTATGGATCAATGAGGATGATGTCCATAAGACTGCCTTTAAGATGAGGTTTGGACATTACGAGTTTATTGTTTTACCGTTTGGACTGACAAACGCCCTAGGGGTATTTATGAGTTTGATGAAGGGGGTGTTCCGCGAGTACTTGGACAAGTTCGTCCAAGTATTCATTGACGATCTATTGATTTACTCTCAGATGACAGAGGAGCGTGACGAACACTTACGCTTGGTACTACAGTGTTTGCGAGAGAACAAGTTGTATGGGAAGTTGTCCAAATGCTCATTTTATCAATCGAAGATTCACTACTTAGGGCATGTCATCTCCAACGAAGGTATCATCGTGGATCCAGCCAAGGTCAAGGCTATTATGGAATGGCCTGCGCTGATGAACATCACAGAAGTACGTAACTTCATGGGTCTAGCAGGATACTATCGACGATTCGTTGAGGGATTTTCGAAGATAGAAAATCCGATCACGGAATTACAGAAGAAAAACAAGAAGTTTGTTTGGACCGAGAAAAGCATGGAAGCATTTAGGAGGCTCAAGGAGTTGTTGACAACAACGCCGATACTAAAGGTCCTTGACATGGACACAGACTTCCTGGTATGCACTGGCGCATCCAAATAAGGCCTAGGTGGAGTCTTGATGTAAGACAATCGAGTGATCGCTTACATCTCGAGGAAACTGAGAAGGCATGAGGAGAACTATGCGACGCACGATTTGGAGTTGTTAGCCAGTGTTTATGCCTTGAAGGTTTGGAGACACTACCTTGTTGGACAAAAATTTGAACTAAAGACGGACCACTATGGACTACAACACATATTTACGCAAAGCGACCTGAACGCGTGACAACGACATTGGTCGGAATTACTTAGCGAGTATGACTTCGAGATTACTTACATAAAAGGAAAAGTGAACCGAGTGGTAGATGAATTAAGTCAGAGACCACACATCTTTTCGGTGTTGCCTCTTTAGACGAATCTATGTGAAAAAATTCTAACTTTACAACGTGATGATGACTGGTACAAAGAGGTCGAGGGTTTTATCGAACAAAACACAATGATGGTACCAATATTTGAAGGATTTTCGTTTAATGACGATAGTCTATTGAGGTTTAAAAATCGGATTTACATACCACCGAACGACGAGTTAAGGAGCTTGATCCTGAGTGAGTCTCATAGAGCAGTTTACATGGCTCACCTGGAAGTCACGAAGATGAGGGCAGACCTTAAACCCTTATTCTTCTGGAAGGGAATGAAGGAAGATATAGTCAAATATGTGGCCAGATGTCTAGAATGCCAACAGGTGAAGGCTAAACATAGACACCCAGAAGGATTACTACAACCACACGTTGTTCCGAATCGAAATGGGAGGTTATTTCGATGGATTTTATTGTTGGATTGCCACTAACGACAAGGAGACACGACTCAATTTTTGTAGTAGTAGACGCTCTAACAAAGAGTGCTTACTTTATTCCTATGCATACAACATATCAGGCACCTAACATAGCTAGAGTTTTCATTAGTGAGATTGTGAGGCTGCATGGTGTACCTAAGAGGATTATATCCGATCATGGATCGGTGTTTACTGGACGATTTTGGACAAGTTTTGAAGAGGCCTTGGGAACCCAACTTAACTTCAGTACGGCGTATCACCCGAAAACTGATGAACATACTGAACAAACAAACTAGACCTTGGAGGACATGTTGTGAATGTACGTGATGGACCAACAAAGCGTTGGGAGGAATTCTCGCCACTGGTGGAATTCGCTTATAACAACAGTTACCAAAGAACCATTAAGATGGCGCCTTTCGAGTTTTTTGGCGCCTTTCGAGTTGGGATCAGCTTGAGGATAGGGTCCTGGTGGGACCGAATCAATCCAAGAAATGTAAGATAATATGCAAACAATAATACAAAGGATTAAAGAAGCACATGATCGACATAAGAGTTATGTCGATGCACACCATGTCGACCGCAGTTATGAGGTTGGCGATCGAGTCTTCTTGCGGGTTAAACCGCATAAGAGCTCGATCAAGTTTGGAAAATGAGATAAAATCTCTCCTAGGTTCGTGGGACCTTTCGAGATTATGGAGAGAAGGGGGCCCATGGCCTATCAACTAGCCTTGCATGATTCTTTAAGGCGTATGCATGATGTATTTCATGTATCTGTTTTAAGACATTATATTAGTGATCATACACATGTTATTGACATGAGTTCCTTGCAGGTATCGGACAAGGGGGCACTCACGGTTGAGTCGATATGCATCTTGGATCATCACATTCGACAACTACGACATCGAACGGTAGAGCAGGTCAAGGTCCAGTGGGACAGTTATAGTCCGCACTCAACGACCTGGGAGGATGCATATGATATGTGCCAGCAGTTTCCATTTTTGTTTGATAGATAGGCTTATGATACTGTGATACACATTTTCGACACTTGTACTGTGAAACTTCAGGACAAATTTTATACCAAGAGGGGGGTGTATGTAACATCCTGCTCTTGTGCACTGAGCGAACTTATTCTTTGAGGACACTTGCTCACAAGTGATTCGGATTACTATACTATTAAACATTTGATTTTGATTATGAGACGTTATGGGTTGATGACATGTTGTTTTACTGCATTGACATAGACAAGTGTTATTGCCTTGGTTTTACTGAGTGTGCAGGATCTTGGACCTTGAGGATGTAGAGGCATTGATGGAACCCCTTGGACTCCAGATCAAGTCGGGGAGTGTACCATTGGGGTTTGATTGTTTTATATGTGATATTAGTGCATCTGATTAGATGATATGATATGGATATATTCTGACATGATTCGTTAATGATGCAGGCTGATGATAGCTTGCCGACCAGACTCACATGTGGAGTAAAGGGGTCATTCACGACTACCAGAGAGGTTGAGGGAGAGGTGTGAACAATATCCCTGCCACAACCTACTAGCACTCCCGTCGTGGCTCGAACTGTAGGTTAACGTTTACCTAGTTTGAGAGGACCCACAATGTCGTGAGGGAAGATTGCGACAGTCGCTCACGATGATTCTAAGGGGTGTGTAATAAGGTGTGGGATTTATTCCTTAGAGGCCCTTAGTCTCCCACAAGTTCACCTAGTGGAGTATTGACTCCAGGGGTTTTTGATGTCTACCAAGTCAGTCAAGAGGTGAGTGGCACCCTTGGAGCACCTGGTGCATCCTAAAGGGCACGTCGCGCAAGAAAAATGGAAAGAGGCGAGTGGCACCCTTGGAGCACCTACCGCGTCCTGAAGGGCACGTCACATTATTAATGATAAATGAATGAACCCATATGGACTTAGGACTAATAACGTGATGAGAAATTTTTAAAACAAATTCCCTAATAAAATGTCACCCACAAAAATTAAAGTCTAGGTCTAATTTACTAGTGGCAGAATTTTCTCTATCCTTTATAAAAAAAAAGGGAAAAAGAATCTCTCTCTATATATATATGTGTGTGTGTGTGTGTGTTTATAAAATAAAAAATAAAAATAAATAAATAAATAATTATTTTATTATATTATGATAATTAAAAGTTAATTTCTACACCTACCAAATTGAGTTCTAAATGAAAAGGGGAAAGAGAGAAATCTAGAATAATTAGGAAACTAGGAGAAGAGGGAAACTAAAAAGAAAATGGAAACACAAGGGAAAAATAAGAAAGTCAAACTTAGTAAGGAATCTACCATTTAAGAACTTTCTAATTTTAAACTGAACTAGCAAATTAATAATGGGGAAAGTCAATAAAACCTATAAGAGAATTTGGAGACACCTAGGAGTGACTCTAGGTGGGTGAGGGAAATAAGGGTAATTAATTAATTAAAGAAATTAATTTATGAAAGAAAGAAGGGGATGGGTGACACATGTACAGGGAGGAATTTTTATGAATTAATTTGTTAAACTTTAAATAAAATGGGATTTGGGAAAGTAAGGGACTTCAAAACTCTATATATTAAAGGGAGGAGAAGGATGAAGGATCTCTTCTCTTTGCGTAACGTTACGCTACAGAAATCTCTACTTGAATGACTTAGCTTGTGGGAGTTGGGATACCCAACTCGGTGAGGAGTGGTAGCTCGACCTTGCGAGGCGAGCTGGGAGCTAGTTGATTCTATGGTTAGTGTGTGTGGCCCCTTTGCGGCTCGGGGGGCTACAGGTGAAGAAGAGTACCCCTAGCATTGGCTGGAAGGTACCGGTGAAGTCTCGTTGGTCGACAAGCGGGTGTTGCATAGAGAGAGTGTGACATCAACTCAGAGCGGGCGATCAAGCAACAATACGCTTTCTTCATTTTGTATGGTAGATTGTAGTAGTAATATGCTTTGGATCTGCATGTTTAGTGGGTAAGTAAATTGATTATCTAGCGTTCTAATTGTTGACTGAATTTTCCTTAGCCTAGCTCGATGATTGATTGGCTCCCATGGCCTTCGATTCCTAACATGTCTTGACTGCCTTGGGTGTATTGATTTGTGAAGTTTGTGGTTATTTTTCCCTTCGTCCCTAGCTCATTAGTCCTCGCCTGAGGAGTCAGCCAGGAGCCTGATCTACGGTCGTCGCTTTGGCGTTAATAGACCTATGGATCTCAATGCCCTGCTTTTCTATGCGTGGATTATGAGAGAAGGGCGTTCGTGTCAACCGTCTACCTCCGTTCTTGTCCTTGGTTGATTGTTGATTTCGCCATCTGGAAAAGACCTCTACATATGGATTATCTTGCGTCTTGGTTGGTTTTTCTTTGCACCTTGACTGATAGCATCCTTGCTATCATATCCATAACTTTTCCCATTGGATCCTTGCGTTTCTCTTACTGTTGTGTGCATTGTATTGGTATTAAGGCAATGGAAAAATGAATTGATTCCTTGTCTGCTTTTTATATTTGGTGTTCTGGAAATGGAAAAATGAAATGACTTCATGCCTGCATTTTTTTTATATTGGGTATTCTGGCAATGGAAAAACGAAATGATTTCATGTCTGCATTTTTTTTTTTATATTTGGTATTCTAGCAATGGAAAAAAAAAAATGACTTCATGCTTGCATTTTTATATTGGGTATTCTGGCAATGGAAAAACGAAATGATTTTATGTCTGCATTTTTTTTATATTTGGTATTCTGGCAATGGAAAAACGAAATGACTTCATGCCTGCATTTTTATATTTGGTATTCTGGCAATGGAAAAACGAAACGATTTCATGTCTGCTTTTTATTATTTGGTATTCTGGCAATGGAAAAATGAAATGACTTCATGACTGCATTTTTACATTTGGCATTCCGGCAATGGAAAAACAATTAAATTTCTAAGTCTGCGTCTTGCACTTAAGAATTTCTATTTTTTTATTACCTCTTGCCTGACAATTCGCCCCTCTCTGTACTACATTTTGTTTTACTGCTGGAGCGATTTTTTCCCTTGTTGAATAATGAGTTAAGCATTAAAAACTTACTGCTATTGGATTCCTGGGAATGCCCACGTTTTGTCTTTTAAAATATGACTGATATGCGGTTGAATTACCCATGATTTTTTTCATTTAATTCGAGACTGAGATCGTTGTGGAATGCCCACGTTTTTATCTTTTAAAGGTTGACTGATATGTTGTTGATTGCCCATGATTTTGTCATTTATTCCATGATTGATATTGCCATGGAAGGCCCACGCTTTTGACCTTTAAAAATTGATTGATATGTTGTTAATTGCCCACTATTTTGGGTCATTTAAATTCATGTCTGAGTTTGTTGATTAAACGCCCATATTTTGGCTATCAAAAAGATTGACTGAGTCTGTTGTTAACGCCCACGTTTTTCTATTAAAACAATGGACTGGGTCATTGTTAAATGCCCACGAATTGTCCTTAAATTATAGCCTGTGTTTGCTTAGGTATGGCATATCGTTGCTCCATTAACTGTGATTGCATCTTATTGTTGGTGTGACCACATTTTTGCCCCTTTAAATTGTTGACTGTTGTTGCTGGAATGGATTTAAATTGGTTTAAGTGTTGCCTGCATGTTACTATACTATTGCCATATTAATTGCCAGGATGATTTGATAAAGTGAGTTATTGGACAACAGTTTCCTTCTTATTGATTAATTTCCACAACGAGTTAAATGGCTAACAATCATGAAAATTGCCTGGTTATTGCGCTATTAATTGTTTGTTAACAGTTATGTCAATTGCCTTGTGAATTGCTATACTAATTGCCAAGTTAATAAACATGTTAATCGCCTTGCCATGCTATATTACTTGTTAGGATAAAATTCATGTAAATCATTGTGTTATTGCTAAATTAATTGTTATGATGATTGTTATGTCAACTGCCTTGTTAATTGCGATATTAATTGTTAGGTAACAACGATGCTAATTGCCTTGTTAAATTGCTACAGCGATGTTAATATTTAACAGTTTCCTTCTCATTATTAATAAGACAGGTAGTATTGTTGGTTCGGTCAATATAGATAGACCACACGTTAAGATTTAATTGTTCATCATTGTTATAATGGTAGCATTCTACAATAAAATCATGAATGTTGTTAATTAAGTTGATGGCTAGTTGGATGGAGATTTGGATTAATATTGATTTGCCCAATTAGATAGTGATTAATGATTAAATGAGTTTAGTAAGTACTGACCCAAGTAGAGGTTAAAATCGCTAAATTAAATTATGGTTAATGATTAAATTGTGATGCATAATTGCCAAATTGATTCGTAGTTGATGTTATTTAGATTGAATTTGATGATTTAACTGTGATGAAGAATTTCCGAACTGATTTGTAATTGATGTTATTGATTGAATTTAATGACTAAAGTATACTGTAGAATGGCCGATTGGATTGTATTTAATGTTAATCTGATGTTAAGTTAAAGGCCAATTTATAATTTAGACTTGCTAAAATTAGATGGATAATCGATGCCAAAACAAATTGTAACTTGACGTGCCCCGTTAGAATGGAACCCATGTTAAATTAGAATGTAATCATGGATCGGTTAGCCTGGGTGATTGGTGGGGTCGAGGACGATGTTGTGTGGGATAGTGTCACCCCTTGTCTTCGTTCTTTTATGTCTCATCAACCTTTCATGTGGGGGTATGTATAGTCTCCCAGTCAGTTTTCGGTTCCTAGCGCGTCGGAGTTTTCTAGAGTCCTTGGTCTGGATAGCTTATGTTTGCGCCAAGGTTATTGACACATCTATCACCTGGGAACGACATGATTCCTGATGCGGGGATCATGGTGCACCTTATGGGTTAGCGGCGAATGATATCTTGGTCAGAGTCGGTGCCTACCATGTGAGTGTGGTTGAGCATCGTATGTTGACTTGGGTGCATGCGTTGGTTTGCGCGCATTGAGGTTCTAGTCTTGTTCTTCAACGTCGTTATGTCGGGAAAGGGAAGTTGTCCCTTATCTTGTAGGCGTGTCTTGTTGCGCCGGGCAGTTAGTCGTTGCTCTTGGTTATTTTGTGCCTTTTTTGCCCGATTGCCCTTGTGCCTGTGCGTGGTGTCATAGTTGCATGTTTCCTGGGTTGTGTGCTTCTGTTCGTCATCTGTGGTGTGGTCAAACTTTTGTCATCATTGCCTTCTTTCCCCTTAAATCTTAAAAAACAAAAAAAAACAAAAAAAATTGGCTTCGTCTGTGGCTGTAACGCTTGCGACGTTACAACCAAGTAGATATCAACTAACTCCTAAATGTCTAAATATCCTAACAACTGACATTGGCCCTTGCCTTGTCCCTTTGTACTTCTGTTTTTATCGGTTTCTTATACCAATTTGTGCAACTTATTGTTTTAGGAAGCTATATTTTCATTATCTTTCCGAAGCTCACTTGATATAGGATACTAATTCTTGGAGTTCCTCTTTCAACTTCTTAATATTCATACCCTTCTTTTTCAATTTGATAGGTGATAAATGGTAAAATAATTTGAAGAGGTTGCTTTCTTAATGGATGCCTCATATCCTGTATCAACATATGAAATATCAAATACTCATGTTCCATATTCAACTTGCTTAACAGATTCAACATTCTCTAATTTAGAAGGTATAAAGCTCAAAGGCTATGGAATCTTTGTCCTCATCTTCTTAGGTGTTCTAAAAATATATAAAGACTCTCTTTATTCTTCCTACTAATGTTCTAAGTCGATGGGTGACTACCTTATTATGCTTTGTTGGGGAACATGGGCTAAATTCTGAACATTGTGTGCCTTACTCTATTTTGCCATACTTTGTGTGAACCTTTGAGAAATGAGAGTTTTGTTTCTAGAGTCTTCTTTACAAGTTCCCTTCTTGACTTTCTTGTAGGAGAAATGAATCCCTTGGAGCTGAGGTCTTCATCATTATCATGATTAACATCCCATCCGTCAATTTTCAAACCTTGGCCTCCTGTAGTGGACTCAAATGTTTTCTTACTAAACTCACTATGACTCAAAAAAAATTAAAAGTATTATTTCTAATGTGAAACTCAAAATTTTAAATAACCTAATGATGATAGAGGCGTTTATATGGATTCCTAGCATTTCTCTTGATTTGTAGAGACATCTTACCAAGGATTTTCTAGAGGAAATATGGAAAATTGAGCTTGACATCATAATCAAAATGAAGCAATAATCGATATTGATATAAAAATGTTTGTCGCATACCTCCCCTCATCGATCAAGTGTTTATGTAGGATGAATAATGGGTTCCATCATTTCTCTTTGATCCATGATCATGGTACACCCTTCGCTTAGTCAACTTGTTGATATTCTAAATCGAGGAGTTGTGCACATACTTTCTTTACTCGTTTGCAATATGAATCATTCACCATGAAGATTCATGGCATGGAAATGCTGGGACACACAGAATTGGAAGATATACACTAAACATAGAATGGGTGTGAATGGAAAATGATCTACGTGAATTGGTCATTTTGGAAAACCCATTTTAAATCCAAATTGTGTCTCGAAATGTCAACAAGAGGAGATAACAAAAAGGTTTATTGTTGGTTATATGATGACAATGGGTGGATATAATATAGCAGAATAGATAGGATAATGAATGGTGGGTATAAGGGGGTGATAGGATCGTAATCACAACAAGCTCAAGTATTTCAATTTGCATCAACTTCCCACTCTTGAAATGAACTAGGAAGTAATCGAATGGTTACCTTGTTGTTCATTTGCAAAGATACTTACATGGCTGGAATGTACATGATTGTAGGAATGAGCTGTGAAGAGTGAACATACCAAGGATCCTAAAATATGTTTGTTGATGTAGATGTTGGAACTTGAAAAATAATGATCTCACTTCTTATTGCAGAATTTGGAGCAGAATCTATATTGTGAATTGTTGTAGGAAAATCCGGGTTGAACTTTTTGCATAAATCTCCAACAACAATCCATATGTACCCTTGAATTCACATAGTTTCTAAGTTTTTCAAAAACAAAGAATATCAACTGAAAACGGAGATCCCTTGTACCTCTTTGTTTACCAGAAATGATATAAAACAAATTCTTGAACTTGAACAATTGCAAGCAAAACTTCCATAAATGAAATACTACTAGAAAAGAACATGAACAACTAATACATGAACTAAAAATTGAATGTTGCATGCTTGTTGTGGTTGAACTACTGAAAAAATATTTGTCTTTACCCCTTTTCTGTACATTCCCTTCCTTTTGAATAAATTTTCTTGAAGTCGATTATGGAGGGGAATCGTTGGATTACTGACTATTAATGGATGTCATTAACCAATGTGAGATTTCTTAGCAATAATTTCAATGAGAATCAAGGTATTCCGACGCATCCTGTCAAGAATGAATATATGTGTTGAAGTCGAGTAAATTGCAGGATCTAGCAATCAGGAGTCATTAATGCATCCCCATTGTTGTCAGCAAGGAAACATTTCATTGAGGCATACAAGTTTCAAGGAATTATCAAAATATCTGATCTTGGTACCTAGATAAGGAGTTGGATTCGATGGGCCAATATTGATGGAAGGAGGGCCTTAATGAATCCCCCATCATCCAACATGAGATTCATTCAAAAATGATTGAAGAATTATAAATTAAAGATTGAACCAAAAATTGTATGCAAAATTTTACTACAAACCTTGCGAGCCAGAAACCTGGTTTTCAAGCAAAGTTTGTGTCTAACTGAGCCAGGAATCCTAATTTTCATAGTTAGACTTATTTTTCTCTTTACTCTTTTTATTTATTTGTTTATTTTTCTACCTTATCCTAGTCTACTTGAAAGAAAATAAATATCTTCAAGTGTAGGAATATTATAATGCATCCATTTACGTAACATGATCTTAGTCAAACTCATATCCAAATCTAAAAAGTATACCCTGAAAAGTACCGGGATATGAGAGTCCAACTTCTCTTGTAGAGATAATGCTAAGAATTGTTGAAATATGGAGTGGTGTTATGGCTTGATGACTACTTGGAACCAAGTTTCAATATAGTCTTCGTCTCCTTGGATTCCCTTGATTGTCATTCCATAAGGTTCTTTTGAAAGACCATCACACTTCGTAATGAACAAAGGATATGGGGATAAACATGCCAAAAATTATTCTATCTCTAGCTCCAATATTTGATCTTCATCAGATGTGGTTCATGACCCTTCAATCTCTTTTATCTTCTCACTACTAGAAGAAACTTCCATATCCTCTTCTTGTAGAATATGTTCATGGATCCTTTGTTCCTCCATTGATTTATGAAATGCAGACTCATCCCTACTGGCAACTTTGGAGTGTGGACACAGATTTGTGAAGATCCTTGTGGTGGCATACCTTCCCTTGTTTAGTAAATTATTGATAATTCTTAACTTCTTCCTACTAGTTTGGAGGTCCTACTCATGAATGGATTAGTATACATGGGTTCTTACTGCACCAAAAATAATTGAACTTAATCTATTGAAGAAATGAAATGATATTAACTACATAAATAATTCATGTACTTGAACTCCTAGTGTGATTAAGACCCTACTATCACCAAGTCATATTTTCACATGATTTAGTCTTTCCATGAATAAAAAACACACTTACATAAGAGAAAAACTAAAGAAATTAACTATGGATGCTTTAATCCCTTTAGCATCTCCCCGACAACGGTGCCAAAAACGTGGGGATATTTATATGTATAAATTCCATACATTAAATCATTAATACAAGAGCTTGTAAGTTAGTGATATGCAAACAAAGTATACGCAGGATAAAAACCTAATTTAAGATTTATGTGTTGATGAAAACAACTAGAACTAATTAATGCATACAAGGTTTTTTACATGAGAAGTTTTCCAATTGATGAGGAATTAAATGATAGGTATTTGTAGAAATGCAAATCTTAACAATATATTGTTTAAAGTGTACTATGTTCTTGTTCATTACCAAGGATTGGAAACAAAGCATGATGATTTGATCCTGCAAAAATTAGTTTTTCAATCCACTTGACATCAATGAAATTGCACCGAGGAATTAAATTTGTATGTTCAAAATGCTTAAATTATCATAATAGAATAGAAGTAGATACCATGTAAATCAATGTGAGCATGGAGAAAAAATCCAATATAGATCAAAGAGACGAGTTACACAATAAATCCTTAAATAATATGAGAACCTCCTCCAAATAACCAAATAAATTCATACATCACAATTCAAATTTGATGATTTTTATTTATTCTGCACACCCATTTCATCTATTTTATTTTCATAGAAAATGGAATCCTTTATTGTTAGATATAATACAATCATATTTGGTATGTACATCCTCTAGATGAAGTTCAACTTCTTCAAGTATATTCTGATGACTTTCCTGAATCTTGTCTTCTTTCTCCTTTTGAAGTTGCAATGTTGCCACATTTATCAAATTCTGACGTCCTTTAATTTTGTCTTGCATTTCTGATTTTACCTCATTAGCATTAAGGGATTCCTCAACCTTCTTAAAAATTTTCTCTTCCAATCTTTTGGTAGGTTCTTCATCCAAGATTTGTGTTTCATCTTGATTTTGATAATTCTTCTTTTTTTCTATCAACCTCTTAACCTCATCTAATATTTTTTTATTATGGTTTCATAATCTACATATCTCTTCATCTTTGTTTTTCAATTATTCCCTTGAATAATCATTTTCTCACTTTGCTTTGCTACTCTTTTTTTGCTTTAAGTTCTTAACCTCCTTAATGAGTGATTCATTAAGGGATTGTATATTGACGAACTCATTATTTTTCTTTGTAATATATTTTCTTAGCTCTTCATTATCCTTTTGCAATTTGGATACATTTTATTTTGATTCCTTTAGTTCCACTTGAATTTTATGCATCTCCTCCATTTTTTATTCCTTGATCCATTTATTTGAGAAGCATTTTTCAAAATTTTCACGTGAGAGGGATATTATAGTACCTTCATCAAGGATATACAACCATTTGAAAGATTCATCATTAAAATTAATGATCTCCTGAAAAGGAGTCTTACAATGTTCTTTTACCATCCTCAACCATTCCATGAGATTGATTTCATCTTTATCTTCATCTCTTGTAAATTTAGGTATTTCCATTGATTCTTAACTGAGGTATAACCCAAACCTCAACTTACAAACTTAATATATTAGGAATAATGATCTCAAATAGTTATAATCCTTGTTTCAATATAATATTATATGTTTATATTTTCAATGGATTTTGAATCAGCTCAATCGGACATCCCATGTAACAGACCCGAACCCCTAATCCTTACTTAGGCCGATGGGGTGTCAAAATTCCTCTTTCACCAAGTGTTTCATCTCTCTAAATAAACCTCATAGATTAATTATTCTCATCAAGATATTTCCAACGACTGTAACCATGCTCAATTCTGATCTATGGATTCAAAGTTACATCCTCCTGAAGTTTTCGGGACTCTAGTGGAAAAATCCACCTCATCGCCACATGGAACCCACATGGTTCCTTGTCATTCATGCCATTTGACGTGGCATCTATCACCTAACTCATTGGATCCCCATCCTATAGGGTGTACTAAATCTATGACTCAGAATTACTAAGATCATTTCTTCGTCATCATAGTATTCCCATCGAAATGATTCCACTCCCGACTTTCCCACCCACTCCGACAACCTTGTTCTGGAAACATTCCTAGATGGATCTAATGGTCCTTAGAGTTGGGAAATCAACAAATCCAATTACGTCAATTACTCTAACTTGCATGATGATTAACGTCCATTCCTTTTAAAGTCTCCTTTCTCGATCAAGTGGGGCCCATGACAAATCAATGGTTGTTGTTACATCACTCCCACTCTTCGATCAATGGCTCAGTTCGTTACTCAGAGTACCTCCCATCGAATC
Source organism: Picea engelmannii (assembly GCA_009831015.1). Taxonomy (NCBI): domain Eukaryota; kingdom Viridiplantae; phylum Streptophyta; class Pinopsida; order Pinales; family Pinaceae; genus Picea; species Picea engelmannii. Next base: position 460,077 of record ML777935.1, on the reverse strand, counting down.
CCATCCACTTTGGATCCAATGGTCGAGGTTACTCTCTGACTAATCGACAACTTTGGTTCTCTCTCCAAGATTTCTTCCCATCAGAGTACATCCCCCTCTGGGACCACAAATCACTCTCACCATCACCCTTATGATGAATGGTTGAGATATATCAACCTATAGATCATAGGGATAGGATTTTGACACCTATCCCAAGGGTTAAAACCAACATGTACTCACACTCGGTCCTTTATAAAAATTACAGATTTCCATGTGTCATCCTCTAGACATGATGGCACTCTTCATTAGCATAATGTCACTCTTCCTCTTAGCCTCTCTTAAGAGTGACTCACGATGATCTATGAGTGATATTGATTCTCATATATACACTAATTTACGGTCCATATTGCTTCTCAGAGCCTTCCCCATCAGAGTGTCTCTACTTTGGGAATCCAAGGCTACTCTGACCATCAAACTCTGATGATAGTCACTGCAACTCACAGTTCAAGTCTCTCTGAAGTCATTCTCTGATGGGTCCAATGGTCCAGATTGCTTCTTAGATCCTTCCCCATTGGAGAGTCTCTACTCCAACATCCAAAACTACTCTGACCATTAGACTTCAACGATCCCACCACGACCAACAGTCCAAATCTCTTTGAAGTCACTCTTTGATAGATCCAATGGTTTTTGAAGGCCATGGTCCTTTTCATCATCAACACTTCAGGAAAATCCTCGAACGTGAGGAACCCTAATGTTCGTTCCCTTCATCAAACGACTGGGATCTAATTTCTATGTTGAAATAATGGTCGTGATTTGAATCTGATCTCAAAGCTCAACATTTTTGTAGGAAAACAGTCTGACCTTGGACTTAGCCAATTTTTCGAGGTTTCCTCAATATTTACCTTCGATTAACAGTTTGAATTAGAACTTCATTTCCAAAGATTCTTCCAAGTCCCTTCTCAAGCTTATACCAGACCTTCAAAACTCTCACCTTGATTTGAAATACCTCTAAGGCATTCCCTCTCCACTACTTACTTGAATATTTGCATCATGTGAATTGTCCATACCAAGACAAGGGAATCCCCAGCCCGAGTTGGACTATGCCATGCCAAATTTCCAGCTCTTATACCATTGCATTTACAGAAAAATCTGCATATGCACAAAAATGTACAATTTTTTGCAATTCTAACAACATATGTACTTAAGTATAACTAAAACAACAAATACCCATAACAAAAAAGAGATAAATATGCCCACAACAATTAAACAAAAACAGAATGGACACTTATCTTGTACAAATAAGCCACCAAGTGCATGCAGACCTCAAAATTTCCTCCCAGCCATAGCCTTTGCTACTCATAATCTCTCAGTAGTCGGTCACCCTCGATTTGGGGTTGAAACTCCACCAACAAAAATGAACCCTAAGCCAAGCTAAAGTTTGTCAAACAACAACAATGTTGAAACTCAGGTGCCAATTCTAGCATAAAACCTACAGTCCCTAATTCCCCACATGCTTATCCCACCCCAAGAAGTGTGCATATTATCTCCTCAACATCCCTTCAGTTGACTCACTTCCCTTCTTAGGCTTCAATAAAAAGCGAGACAGGGAGTCTCACTAGTACATTTGGGTCAAATTCCGACGGTGCATTCAACATAATTGCCACTTTATATTGTTGGGAGAACGACAAACAATAGACCCCCTCAAATGTCGTTTCACATGACGTCGTTTTTCCAACGACATAGATTTCGTCTTTATTACGACATTTCATGTGGACACATGTCATCTCGGATTTGAATGTCCAAACCCCATATATCCATCATAAGACTGACGTCTTGGAGGTGGCAATACCAATGTCTTGGACGTGGCAAGATTGATGCCTTTGACGTGGCAAGAGTGACATCTTGGAGGTGGCAAGAGAGACGGATTGGAGGTGGCAAGAGCGACGTCTTGGAGGTGGCAAAAGAGACGGCTTGGAGGTGGCAAGAGCTATGTCTTGGAGGTGGCAAGAGCGACATCTTGGAGGTGGCAATAGAGATGTTAAGAGGTATCATCTCTAACGTGGTTGCTATGGGAGCAACACTCTTGGAGGTGGAAAGACCGACGTCTTGGAGGTGGCAAGAGCGATGTCTTGGAGGTGGCAAGATAGATGTCTTGGAGGTGGAAAGAGTGACATTAAGAGGTATTAGCTCTGACGTGGTTGCTATGGGAGAGACACTCCAAGACGTCGCAACAACGACTGTGTTGTAGGTATTTAAAACAAAAATACAATATCAATACTGAGAGGGAAAGGTACATTAACCTTTGTTAAGATACTAGCCATATCAATATTTAAATCTATATCATCAGTCTTGGAGATGAAAAGAGAGACGTTAAGAGGTATCAAATCCGATGTGGTTTCTATGGGAGCGACACTCCAAGATGTCACAATATCGAATGTGTTGTAGGTATTTAAAAAAAAATACAATATCAATACTGAGAGGGACAAGTACATTAACTTTTGCTAAGATACTAGCCATATCAATATTTAAATCTATAGCATCGGTCTTAAGCAAGGTTGGTTGAGGAGGAGGACTAACTTCCAATGGTAAAGGGGGTATTGTCTAATGAGGTTTAGGATCACTAGGATATGTCTCGGGTGTGTTATCACACGAACTCTCAATTGTTTAGCTAAAGTCTGAAAGCTCAAGTGCAATCATGCGTAACTTAGAGGGAAGGCCCCTGTCACCTCACCAACCCTCTTTCACTTCAAGCCAGCTTTCCTCCGACTGAAGGGGATTTCTCTCAATTAATATTGCGAGGACTTAGGGCAAGGAATCTCAATGTGGAGAGTGAAGTCTGAGAAAAATGCATTTGGGTAGCTTTAGACTATTGAAGAAAGTACTTGGAGGTCTCAAGATCAATGTCTTTTCATTGGGCATATGGAGTTAATGTATCACTTCAATGGAGACCGAGGGAAAAATAAAACTTTAAAGTCTATCATAAGATTATCACCTCATAAGCCTAGTAAGAAAATCCTTAAGGGGATAGCCACTCCTAACCATTAAGTAAAACCTTGAATGCTTCAATGAGTTAAGATGGATAAAACAAGGGAAGGGGATGATCACTCTCAATCCTTCCTTAGGGTTTCAAGATTGTTCAAGTTGATACAAGTTGCAAGGGTTGATCTTGGGCTGGTAAATATGGAAGAATAGAATGAAGTAATCATAGCAGAATAAAGTGGCTTTGTTTCTTATGTCCATCAAATTCTCTGGGATGCACTAAAGGAAGGACATAAAAAAAAATCAGGTGATCTCCAAGTATTCTATCCTCTTCATTTTGTGGCTAGATATGGTGACATCTTAGTTCCTCAGAAACTTCTACAACAACATGTATTCTCAGAAAGCTATATGCAATTGTTAATCCCTAGACAAAGTTGGAATATAGTTCTATATTGAATTGATCTCATCTTGAACTTGGATATTAGTTTCTTGTGCAAAATATTCTTCTCAAGAAGACTAGAAGTATTGTTATACAAAAAACTAACTTCATTTGAGGTATTTCATTAGTACCATGTAATGAATCAATGGCATTAGGAATATAGGATTTAGTGTCCTACAATGAAGTAATTTCATTGGGTATTTCATTGTTATACTTCTATAACTAGCATACCCCTAAGCAGGGGAAAGGAAACACCGAAGTGAATTGGTGTGGTTACTTTGCTTAAAGACCATGAGATTTTGTTTTTGGGAGGACTTAAAGAGATCTATCCATGGGTAGTCAATGGTCAAAGTTTTAGACCAATGGTTTAGATCTTCATTCTTAGTTGTAGGTACATTCAATGCATCTAATGAAGCCTATACAACTTTTGTGTGAAATTGGGTAAATCAACAGATTTGGACATGCAACGACAAAAGAAACAAACTAATCATGAGAACGAATTGATTTCCTTCTATTTCATGCCACCAACAAAGCATTTGGATTTACCTTACATATATAATTGGTCCAGTCATTGTGGTCAATGGAGGGAAACATACAACACTAAATAGACTTATTGCAAGATTCATTTGTGACAATCCAGTTTGATCAACCTCTACTTTTTTATTCTCTGCCTCTGACACTCTTGCCCTTGCCTTTGCTACATGTGGTTCTGTCATAATGATACTACGTGACATCGCATACATTTTCTTGAGCCATCTAGATGGCTCAATGCTTGTGAATCCTTCTCATTTTTCTCAATGCTTGGTGCATCCTATTCGTTAGATGATAAATAATGTGTATCCAATAAAAAAGATGCATCAAACATTTAGCTCACTACATGGTGTTTAATATTTTCCAGGGTTGAGCATGCAAGAAAGCATGAAGCAGACTGCATGAACATCACAACAAGACAAAATGCTCTTGCTTGATATTTGACCGTTTATATGAGGAAGGAGCTGAAACAATTCATAATTTCAATGGATTACTTGAATTATCATGTGTTGAACGCACTACTAGAGAAGGTCCAAGAGGAATTTTATTTCAACCACAAGACAACCCTCACTCTCCCATACGATCTTGTTGTTTTCGAGCATCTTACATGGATGCTAACCAAGCATGGTTAGATGACGTAGTGCGTGAGTTTGGAGCAACTCATCGACTTCGAATCCCATGAGAATGAGTGTGGATCATCCAAGGCCAAAGTCATTTACTCCAATCAATTGGTTCTCCAAGCCTTGGCTCATAAATCCTTTTGTTGACACTTAAAATACTACAAATCTCGAGAAGATTTCATTGTTTAGATTAACGATAGGAATTAATACATCTAAAGTGACCAGAATATTAGGTGACTACAAAGCATGTGGTATCTAGCCGCTAACACTTTTTTTAATAACAATCATGAGAAATTTGTAATGACATGATCAACGTAATAAACACAATGATATTGAGATGGTAAATTGCAAAGCTGCTAAATTATCAATTGTTGAAAGATTGTGTAATGATTAATTGTACTTGGGACATCATATTAATTTAATAACAATGGTATATGAGTTTATATTAATTTCATGAAATTAATAACCTTTCACTTGGATACTAATTTCCTAAAATTTATGGGATAATAATTTTTAAAAAATGTGGCATACAATTAAAATAAAGCAAGCCAAATTGGAAACAAATCATTATAGAAAACTTAACATTCGATGACCCTCTAGGTGAATCATGGTAATTATATTTGCATGAATGAATTATATGATAATTGCTCTAGAAACTTCTTGACAAAGTGTGTCATTTTTGTGATCTCTGATAGTCATGCTAAACAATGTGAGTGGTTATATTTCATAATAAATATAATAATCAATTAATTTTTACATTTAATTTTACACTTCTATGGTAAGTCTCTTCCTTTTCTCTGTAGAAAGACCTGTCAGTCTAGGAAGCCCTACAAGAGCATCTCTCAAAGGAGTGAGCTCCACAAGCTCCATGACTTCTTCCACAAACATCTGCAGTTATTGTAATAACAAAATTCTGTGAGTAAACGCCGCGTGCATAGTCTCATTAACAAGGAAAGATATCTCCACTCTGAAGCACTGAATGCAAGGGGGGGAGAAATTTTGACCAACCATTCTAGTTTTCTCGTCAACCTCGCAAGAAAGACGAAGCCAAGCAGAAAAGACAAGTGATTCAAAGACTGTGACATTTGGAGAGTGGATATCATTTTGTTCACAATATCCTGAGATGTGAGAAAATGTTTTTGCTTCTTGGGGAATCTAGAGATGCTTATATTCCCTTCTATATAGCCCCCTGATTTTCTTCCAGCCAAGACATCCATTAGGGTAGTTTTTTCAGCACTGCTAACTCCCATCAAGGTTGTAAGTACCCCTGGTCTAAAGGATCCACTTACATTGCAAAGTAGTTGTAGCTCGTCTTGAGCCAAGCCTTCACTTTTCATCTCCTATTACAAAATTAACATTAGTTCCAAATGTTCTAGTGAAGAGAACCTGGGTATGTCAAACTACTGTCAGATTAAAATTCAATTGGATGATTTGTAGATGTACATACATGTCAACATAATAGTTTATGTTCTCAAAAGCCATCGACAATGGTTGGAAAGGAAGGATCATTCCTTTCTTGTGTTGTGTCGGGACTTGAATGACACTGACTTCTCCATCACGTGTAGAATTGTCTTCAGAGGTTAGACTCTCTCTCCTCTATGACAAGTAAACATGACTGACAAAATTGTTAAATCTATGAATGAATAGTGCATGGTTTTTAATATACTTTCAAATATTTGGATGTGACCAGTTTATATAGTTTTCTAGATTGCATTCTTTGCAGTTCAATTGTTTCATCCATTTTTTCGAGCAAAATCTAAAACAAGTTCAAAGTCTCAGTTAAGATTAGCACAGAGGCTTTCTAACATCTCTCACTCTGTTGTCTGACACAAGTTGTTACAGAGAAGTTCTATAGTTCATTCAAGTTTCTCACTTCATTGTCTATCGCAAGATTAGAATCAATTACAATTAACAGTTTGTCACTTCATTGTCTCCATTGAAGACAATGGAGACAATGAAGTGACAAACTGTTAATTGTAACTGATTGTTTCAGCCAGAGAGTGAAACATATTTCAAAGGAGACAATGAAGTGAGAAACTTCATTGTCTCCATTTTGAAATATGTTTCACTCTCTGGCTGAAACGATGTACTTTTAGCTTTGAGCAGTAGATTGAAACATTCACAAGTATTGAAAGGATTTCTGGAGAGCTCATGACTTGCCACTGAGCTTTTTTTGAGATGTCAGTTCAACATAATGATGTTTCTTTCCTTGGTTGCTTTCTCCAGTTCTGTTTGCTTGCTTATATTCAATAACATCTTCAGATATAACAGCCTGTGAATTCCCCAAAGCTGTAGTTGGACGAGGTTTTATTAGATCTCACTTTTTGGATTATTTGAATGTAAGAGAAATAGTAGCACAAACCAAACATTATAATGGAATGCCAGACTTACGGTTCATGAATGTTAAAGCAACAATGTATAGAACGTTGAAAATCACACAGAACCCGATCAAGGCTCCAATGCCAATCCAATAAAATTTAGCTTCAACAAATAATCCACAAGATTCTAGTACAACACGTCCACCTGTTTCACTGGAGTTGTTACTGATGGGCTGCACAAAGATGAAATATTTAGATGAAAGGCAATATTCAATATTTCTTTTCTAGACTATGATGATAGGACACTCAATCAGCACATGATATCACTTACTTTATTCCATATGGGAGCCAGAAATTCATTCACCTCCATGGAGTTTTGGCCATAGGATATCGATGAGCACCAATATGCCCAAATCCACCAGCTAGGTATGTTCTCTGTTCCAGAAACATGAATAAAATCAATCATTTCTTGTAACCTGAATTCATTTAATTCAAAAGCTCAGGATAGCCATAAAACTTATTCTCTTTGGAGTAAATAATTATATTTGCATATGTTATACTGTCAAATACCTCTTGATACCACAAATCCTCCGAGAACAAACACAATAAGGAAAGCAAATGATCCAAATGTTTGTGAGACAATCATGTTCTGACCCATTGAGGCTATGAATTTGAAAAGCTCCAACGACATCTGATGCATCATAAAGAGGAGGACGAATTGCCTAAAGAACCTGAAACAATCAAGGCAATGTTCGGGGTTACTCATTGAATATTTTAGTGTTCTGATAATCAAAACACAATTTTGACGTGCCTGCTTTCTTTTTCTTTTTCATTTTTACATTTTGGTGAAGGAGGATGTTACATTTTGTTTCCGTTCATCCAGATTCCAGTCATTTATTCATAGGTACCATTTCATGTAAATGGGATTTGTAGTGCTTTTTTTACTTCAGGCTACCTAGGAAGATTCAATGTCCATAATTAGATCAGTTCATCTGGTTGTATCCAATATCACATGCAGCAGCTTAATTGTCTTGAATTGGGATATCGACGAAGAGATAATTGACTGTAAACTATTTTTTTCTTATTTATATTCATGTAAGGCAGCTTTCCAAACCTGAAAGCGACTTTAAATAATGCAAATACTGAGCATGGTACAAAATGTAGCTATACAGAAAAATACTTGGCTAGCACTTCTGGAAATTGACTTTTTGGCAGTTCTTTGCTGGGCATCTATTGCATATTATACAAGTTGAAGATGGCCTATCAGATTACTTTTATATAAACAGCATAGTGAATTCTTTCATAGTCCTATACATCTACAAAACAAGGGTGTCTGTGTGTGTGACTGATTCATAAATATATTAGTCAGAGTTCTCATTCTTCCAGCCTTATCTATAGAATAGTCAAAAGATAAATGAATTCATTTACTGATTGATTAATGGATCAGTAAGACTTCTCGTGCTCCTATCCATGTTTAATGAATGATATGGAAATTCATTTAGGTACAGAAGCTATAAGAATTACCTCTGGGCCTCTGGTGCAAAACCCATAACAGAGTATGTAACACAAACCCAAATCCCTGCTTCTAGCAAAGAGAGTGGAATCCTCATTATCCATGTGGGTAAAGAAAAAACCCAACATGGATAGAACGGAAGGTCTCTTTGCTTGTAGAAAACTGGAAGACGACTAACTGTCATGGATAATTCTTGGAAACCATTGAACATTACATGGACTAGTCCAAAGAGGAGAGCTCCCATGTACAGGTTTCCGTCATTAACAGTCGGGTGATGCATTTCCGTGCGTAAAAACATGGTCATTGCGATTGCCCCTAAAATTAAAACAATCAATCAACAAATTGCCTTGGCACTACTACATTATGCAAATGCAAAGTTTCTGTGGTGCCAAGGAACTATTCTTTCTTAGCCCACCTGTGTTAACTCTCTTCTACTGGCCCCCAGAGATTCCACGGTGCGTATGATCTCCAACCATTGTGTCTGCACAAATATCCAAGCCCAGAATCTGGAAGAAACCAAAGACACCGCAACCTATGTGAATAATATGTACGCCTAAAAAACCTGAAGCATTCGTATTCCATAAGCCTAAGATTTTGAAGAATAACCTTTAACACATAGTCCGTGACAAAGTTAGTCTGTTGTCCCTCAATTGCAGTTTCCTGTAGAAATAAGAAAAATCAAGTTCTGCAATATGTGAGAAATTCAAAATCCTAAGACTTTTGGGGGCTTGCCTCAGCAGGCAAGATAGCTAGCTTGAATGGGAAAGATGGCCCACCTGGCACAAAACATGTCTTTCAGGATTTGAATCATGGTAAGAAACACCCAGGTCTACCATCAAACCAAAACCCCATTGAGGAACACAAAGGTGTTCAAGATTTAATTGAGGAACTCTGAGTAGAACCATTTCTTTTTAGCAGATATGCCTACCTTCATGAAGACATCAACATCCAAATCCAGTTTGATGCCTGCCTGCTTTTCACATCTTGAATTTTCTTGCAGCATCTCTGGAAGGCAGTGCATAAACACGGGCTCAATATTCAATGGAAAAAAGGTGTAACTTTGAGACAAAACTAAACAAACACTCACAGTATCTTGCCCCGACACCTTGGAAACGCCCAGAGAAATCCAATGTTTCCCTTACTGTCATTTCACGAAGGTGAAAAACATGCTGGATAATATAAGCAGATGTTCTTTGAGGCACAAATTAATTTAATGAGTGCCCATTGTAGATTACAGTTCCAATAACCTGTAAAAAGGAAAAAGAAACAATTTTTCTGTAACAAATAAAATTACTTCCATGAAAACTTGTTTTATTTTGAAGTACTAAAATACAGACAACAAATCAATTGGGCACATATGACAGTAAAGAATAATGTTGAATTTGATAAGCCACATATTTAAAATTTGGATTACATTTCTACAGTATTGTCTTATTAGAATAGATCCTAAACTTACTTTGAGATCACAATCAGGCTTTCCAGCCAGAGTTGTTAGCAATGTGGTTTTTCGAGCACCAGGTGGACCAAGAAGAAGTGTCATTATGAGCAGTTCAATGACGTTTCATGAGAATGGAGAAAGTCTCTGAAACGACTGACCTATGCTGTACATATTCTATCTAGGAAAAAAGGACATATGAAAAATTTACCGAGAGGGCTTGATGATGCAACTGACATCATGGAGGATTGTTAGAGTCGTCTTCCTTGACCGCAAGATCTTCTTGTCGTTAAGAAATCCCTGCACAATAACACCGCTTTTGATGCGGTCGAACGACGAAATGTTAAAATTACCAATTTCATTCTTACCCCATGCTAATTGGGTGTTGAACCTTAAAACATACCGGTTTCCATTAGAATTTGGTGCCTGGATTTCTATGCTTTCGGATCTCTGTGCTTCTCTGAGAGGATATCTACACCTGCCGAGGTTTGATGCTAGCAAGTTCAACTTCAATAACAAGATGTATTGCCACTTGTATAATCCCGCCAGAGTGACCTTCTTGGTTTAGTATTTGACATGTGATACTCCATGGACTCTTCTTGCAATTTTCTTCAGATCCTATAGTTTCTTCAAAAGAGGTGCCACCACCAGCCAACACTGGGGGGCATACACGTGACTAGTTGAAGATATTTTCTGGTAGCAGATCAAACAAGTAAGTTGATGAAGGTGGAGATGAAAACTTGCTTCCAATCCTCTGAACGAAATCTTTGACGAGCATAGAACAGGCTTGAGAATCTGAATGACTTCCAACTGATGGAAATTTCGACTTGTGGAGTGGAAGATCAGTTCCTTGCTTCCATAAATACACACATGGACACCGAAGAGGAGATATATCATCAAGGCAATGCAAGGACCACCAAGCAAGAGAGGAATTAGGACCAACACCAAGCAGTCATTCACAGTTACCAATGTTATTTCCTTTTGAGACACCATTGAAAGAGTTTGTTTCAGTTCTGGCCCTGTCTCGTTTTCTCTTAGCTCCTGTCTCACATGCCCAGATAACAGAGGTGTTTGTTCCAAGCATTCCATTCAAACAATGATTGACTTCTATTGTTGCACCTACAGAAAATGTTGGTGTTCTGTGCTTATCGACTATTTCTCTCCCAAGTGCTTCATCAAGTTTTACACTTCCACTGTCTATCTCAATCCATATTCTGGCAATTCCATTCAAGGAGCAAGTTAGAAGTACTTGTATTTGGAAGCAAGAAAAATTTGATGGCCTCCATTGTATCATTGAAACAGGTTGAGGATGAGAAAGCTCAATTTCTTATAGACTAGTCATATCATCCCAATGATAAACTGTCACCTTCCCTTTTGAAGAGCCTATAAATGAAGACGATGTCATAGACACTAGGCCTCTTGTGAAACCATCTGGTGTTGTTGCCAATCCCTTAGCAGACCATGTTGTAGAAACAATAGAATGAGGCTTCTCTGGTTTTGACTTCCAAATTAGATTCCAAACATTCTCACATTGAGTCTACATGATCACTTCAGAACCTGTTGTAAGTAACCCATCTCCAGATTGTGTCCATACAACTACATGAACTCTAGAAGTATGTGATAGTGCTCTAACCAGTCTCCAAGCCAATGGCATTTATGTAATGGAAACATGCAATGGAATTAGAACTTCTATAACTTGACATACGGAAAACACTTAAAAGGAAAAATCAATTCCAGTTACAAATGCATTATAACAGGTTTGAAAAAATGTCAGTCAGTTTTCAGGGTTTCGTCAAATTATATGAACCATTTTTTAAAATACCATATGATACTTTTTTTTATGAAAAATATTACCAGATATGAGCCCTAAGACAGATCTTATAGACTCTGCTGAAGATATTCATTAGATCTTTAGCTTGTATCATGCAGTTTTTGGACTGTAGAGGTCATTTAGAGCTTCATTGTTTATGTATTATGTTCTAGATATGTATTGGACTATGTGTCATTTTGCTTTATTCACTCTCACATGATATATAGTATATACATGATATATATATGAGCGGACTTTGCATATTTGGTTTTTAATGGTTTGGATGTACATTGAATATATATTTTGTTTTATTAAAAAAAAATCATATTTATGCATTTTTTAGTAAATTGGGTCATAAACTAAGTCGTCAGCCAGTTCTGATCCAAGTTTGATTTGAGCCACAACCAATTCGGAATTTTAAAACATTGGTTCCCACATCAGGAGGAGGGTCTTTGTCGTCAAGGTTGGTCCCCATCCATTTGTTGTGGGTTCTGATCAAACAGAATTGGCTCCCATCCATTGTTGTCAATATTATTATTATTTCTCAATTTCTACTTTTACAGAGTATTAATATTAATGTTGACCCTTTTATTAAAATCCAAGGTTGACCTCTTTATTGGCCTCAAGTTCAATTAAAGGCTATACATTACTAGAATTTCAAGCAAAAGAATATGAGACAATGAAATACTTTTGATTGTGTACCATACCAAATAAAGATAGGTCTTTGAGAACATTATTATCAAATAATACCTTCATATGGAAAATGATCTCCTCTATAAACTAAGGCAGACAACTTTCACCATGTATATTACATTACAGTGATAATTATGACCAATTTTTTTGCAGAAGGTGAAATCTATATGTATTCACAGTTTAACATAAAATTCTTTATTTGTCTATTGAATTTACAAGAGAGTGACAAGAGAGTGTGAGGTACAACCAACGACAATCCAAGGAGAAGAATTTGAGATTCATGGAAATATACACCCATTAAAAATACTAACGAATTAGAAATTGCGAATTACAATCCAAGGAGAAGAATTTGAGATTCATGGAAATATACACCCATTAAAAATACTAACGAATTAGAAATTGCGAATTAGAAATGATTAGTTAGAAGTTCCATAACGAAAGGTGAATGATAAAATCAAGAAGGCCAACAATCTAGAATCTTTGTTGAATCTTAACACATCATCTTGGTTTAAGAGCATCGAAAAAGGTTCTTAAATATTCCAGTCTTTAAGAAACAAATCCTTAGGAAGAATGCCCATAAGTGAACTTGTATGGTACACTAATGATGTATCTTCAAAGGCCTATATAGTTGATGACCAACTATGAAGTTATTTTGATTAAAAAAGAGTGTGAATCCGAATTCTCAAGAGTGAAGAGAAGTGAGCATAACCATAGAACATATATTGAACCTTTGCATTTATCATATGCACATGCCAGGATGTTGTGAAGTGACAGAAAACAAATTCTTGTGTGATGGAGGAATTCACCTTGCTTCCACATGAGGTGGAGGAAGTGTGAGAAATAAATTCTTGTGTGATGGAGGAATTCACCTTGCTTCCACATGAGGTGGAGGAAGTGTGAGAAATAGATTTGATCAATAAACTAGAAAGGCCCATGATAGAAAAATATGAAATCATTCAACACAACATTAGGACATTAGATGATTGTCTGCTTAATTGGGCATTCTAAAAGGTCGAAGGTAGTTTACCCAACAAAGGAGTGTAAACTAATTCCACCTTGTTGTGTGGAAAAATGTTTGTATGAGGAATAGGTGAAGCAGCTACTCATGCAAAACGATGTGTGAGGTTAATATCTTACAGGGTTTCAAATGATAATCCTAGGAAGGTAGGAATAGAAGTAATCATCGTGGACCTGTCAAGCAAAAGATACTGTAAACTTTGGAAAAATATAGGGATTGCCTCCAAAACTATAGAATAATACTACAAAGTATGAGTAGAGGCTGCATTTTCCTCAAGGAGCACATAAATGAACTAGTGGGGCTTTTATTCCTCATCTCACAAGAGAAAATGATTTGGACCATGCCCCGAGTAACTAGGACTATACATTTCTATGTACATGGCTGATGTGGACTCCGAAGCATTGGAGAGAATTTGGGAACTGAATAAGTGTGGAGTTATATTTGAACTCAACGCACCCTCTTCTTAGGGCATGCAAAGGTAAACTAATGGGTTTTGACTCTTTGTCCTCTCACAAGAGAAGATGTTTTGGATCAATGCCAGGTAATGAGGACCATGCATTGGTATGTACACTGCTGGTGCGGACTTCCCGAGCAATATAGAGAATGTGGAAGTGCCCAATAAGTGTGTAGTTATGCTTGAGCACTGAGTCTCACTGCTGAAAAGAAAAATCTTGGCCCTCAAATAACCATATCCAATTGTTTAACTAGTTTCTGTTTAGGGAGACTCTTGAGCTAGGTTCTCAAAATATGACAAGAAAATGGGTTTCCAAGAGAAAGGAGGTCTTGGTTCTATTGGTTTCTTTTGATATTTGTAAACGACATCAATTCCCATGTAGATCACCTGATCAAGGAGGCCACTAATATCTAAGAATTTGAAGATGGAAATGGGAAATTTTAACCGGATTTTATTAATGATATATGCCAAAGAGAAAACAAAGCAACATGTTCAATGCATGAAAGCACACCATATGAAAATTCATAGAGGAGGAAAATAAATTGTTTGAATAGGTTTATTGGGGCAAAGTTTGAGATCTGAAACTTAACTTATAATACTAAAAGCAATTATGATGTGCTCCTATTTCATGTTTAAAAATCACTGACTAACAATGGAAGAAAAACACATACAAATATGAACATCAATACAAGCAAGAAAAATCTGGCTGTTTTTTATATGCATTTCTGGTAACAAAGCAACTTTCAATGATTTCAAGATCTGGTTTTCCATTCCAAGGATATCAACACGGGTTGGATCTTTGCATCCACCTTCATATTAAAAGTGTCGATATATGCTCTACCATTTGGACTTCTATACCTCCATCAGGGAGAGGATGCAGTGTCTATGACTTACAAGGTGCAAAAGATCTTAAGGGTAAATTCTTAAAGAGAGCTTCTAGATCTGCAACTAACTTACGAATTGAGTACATTGACAATGAAATGTCATAAAAACATCAGTTCCTATATTACTAGGTTGTATGATCTATTCTCAGCAATACAAGGGAGTTCTTAAGAATGATGACATTGTAGCATGTTGATACTTTACATATTCTAGTATTTGTCTATGCAAACTTTGAAGCTTTTTAGCGTAGTATGTCTCTCTGCTATTGACTTAGATTTCTTACATATTCTGGTTTGCCTCAAAATCTAAATCTGGTATACTGTATTTGCAATTTTCTGCCAAAATTTAGCCAATATTTAGCCACAAAAATGTTTTTTTACATGATATTAATCTTTGTTATTACTTCATTTGTATCCCCAGTTTAAGCTATCAATGCAATATCTAACCAATAAAATCATGTTGATTCTTTTGTAGGAAAATAAGTTTTTACTGTGGAAGACATGAAAGAAGTAGTCCATCGAGCAAAATATGGGATTGGTGATAAAGTTCTTTTACCTACAGTTATAGGGAAGGAGCTTGAATGATTGTTTCCATGGATTCCATCCAGAGCATCAAGGACCATACAGTCCAAAAATGATGAATAGCCTCTGGGCTACCAAACATTACTTGAGAATTGAGAGGAATGCTTGGATTGATACCATATTGAAAGACATGTTGCATAACATGAAGTCCAAAAGTTATGTCAAGGATGTTGAGTCAAATTAGAAAAAGCGATAAATATAGTCAACAGGTTCAATAAGTGACTGTGCTATAGTTGTTGGAAATATTGTCATTGATGTCAACAATCGAAGTGATGATGACAAAATAGTGTGCAGAGATCGAATGAAGTGAAAATGTCATACAGTGTGCAAGAGATCGATAGCGCAAGCTCAAGAGGAGAAGCGAAAAGGAGAAGTGAATAGTATCGAAGATCAAAGCTCTGAAGGAGGAATTCATGATTATTGTTGATCACGATAGGATCAACAATATTCCTATGAATAAATCTCAGGAGGGATAGAATCTTGAAAGATCTCAGAAGAAGGACGAGAGTCGAGTTAAGCTCAGAAGGGTTGGCGTCGAGTTCAGAGCAAGGAACCATCAATAATATCGATGGACGATAGAGATCACTCGAGAGGATTGGAACTAATTGTCGTAAGCCATTTGATCCAGCATAACTGTCAAGAGGATAAGAGCCGACATCCATTCCTTTTGTGGGAAGGAAATCACGATAACAATCCTGGTCGTTGGAGCCATAGGACACATGGCGAAAGATTAGAGCACGACGGGCTGTTGAGAAAGTGGTTTCAAGAAAACTGCCTTTCACTCTGATACACTTTTAAGGGCGCCACTCGTCCACTATTAAAACCATAATGGTTTTCCCCAGTCTGTCCTCGTAAAATTAAGTTTCGTGCTAGTCCACTGCCCGATATGTGCCTCAATCGTCGATCTGGGTTGATCTAACAAGTAAAGCATCTGAATGTTTGGCGAGTGGTCATAGCGCATGGTCACATCATCGAGAGTTGGAGGGAGGAGCTAGTCCAGCCAAGATCTATTTTGGCGATTGCGACATGGAGAGTCGATACCCTTCATCACAGGAGTCCCAAAGTTGTGAATCCCGAAGCTCTTTGTGGATAAGCACCTGGTCACCACCAATGGTCACGAGAAGGGAAGAAGCTAGTCTAGCTAAGTTCATTTTTCAAAGTTCCAGTGATCACGACATGGAGTGTCGAGACCCCTCATCATAAGAATGTCGAAATGCGAAATCCCGATAAGATAAGGACCGTCGATTTAGAGGACATAACGAGGAACGTTGGATCGGGGATGTGGGTCAGTGAACCACGTCAGCAAGGACACATGGCACAGTAAGACACTGACAAGTGTCAAGTTGATACATCATTTCAGAGATGTAATGTGAGTCGTCTGATCGTTTCGACGAAATCATAATCGGGAATTTTGAATTGTTGGAGGTCATGAAGACTCAATGGACAAAACACTGAAATCTTGACAGCCATCCATCTCAGCTGAATATCAAATCACAATCGTTGAAGTTGATAAACATGATTAAGTCATGGCCATTAGATTAAATAATAAAAGAAGTAATATGAGTCGTCCGATCATTTTGGGGATTCGTATTCGAGAGTTTTTGGTATGTTGGAAGCAACAAAGTCCCGAAGGAAAAATAACCCAAAATCCCATAAACCGCTCATCTCAGCGAGTAATTAAATCTTGACCATTGATTTGAAGGAAGTGCCTCCATAGAATTCAGTTCCTGTGAAAATAACAGAGTTTCAAGACTGAGTTTAAAAGATGAAATTGATCCATTTTTGTGATCAATTAATGAAGATTCTTCACGCTAAAAATAAATAAACAGTAGTTAATGATTATGGTGAAGTTAATTGAAGAGGTGCGATGGTCCAAACAAAAGGACACGATGTTTTTAAATCTCACACCAATTTGAAGATTATATAAACCAGAAAGAGTGGGAGAAGAAAGTGTCTTTGGGGTTCACATTAGAAGATCAAAAATAGAAGCAGAGTCCAAGATGAAGAACTATTTGTCCTAAGGCGCCTGTCAATGTTTTATTGAAGCTCAAGAACAGAAGAAGACAGAGCAGCAGTTATGCAATCCAGTACTTGATACAGAATACCATACAAGCAAAGGTTGCAACAGACAAGTAGTTACAACAATGGTTGTTGAGTCAAATTCAATAGAAGAGAGTGAATTACATTATAAACTAAGGGTGGTTGGGTGGTGCAAGCTCAAGTTGGTGCCTGCAAAGGGAGTTGGTGCTTCCTTGTCAGTTGTAGCTGACTAAACAGGGGGTTGTAGCCTCCTACCAGTTGGTGCTGGTAAACCAGGGTGTGGGAGCATCCTGATCAGTTGGTGCTGATCAAAAAAAGGAAGTACATCTTCCTTCTAAGTAACATGTAAAACAAATTTTGCAGATAATAGAAAAGTGTTTGTGGTTTTCCCATTTGGGTTCCACGATAAAATACTGTGTTAAAATTCTGTTTGCATTAATAAGTAGAAAATTGATATAATTGGTGTGTCACTGATTCACCCCCCCCCCCTCTCAGTGACAGGATATGATCCTTCAGTAGTGATCCATAAATTCATTTCAACGTTGAATAATCATCAGATGGTAATTATCTTGATTTCTTCATGCTTCGACATTTCGTACAAGTTCTGAACTCAACTACAAATATCTTATGCTATTGTTGCTTGAATTATTAGGAGCTTGGGCAGAATTATTCACCCAATCAAGAAAATTCTCCACATCAGAGTGGGATTGATCATTCTTTATTTCGGGGGATGAGGCTATACATTGGAGAGTGGCTTTATTTGAATATGAAATTATAAAATTGTATGTGTATGGAAACTTGACTCTTACTGCAGAAGAACATATAGTCCACGTCCTTTTAAATAAATATGAATTCAAGTACAGTAAACTAGATAAAAGGAGAGGCAAAGAACTTAATATATTGAATAAGGTGGTATCCCAGGGCATCACATGTAACTGGAACTTTATTTTTCACCGGGGATTAGGTTACCTTTCCTTTTAACAGTGTTTCATTAGCCTCCTTCTATGTCGAGGATGGTGGCTCAGAGAATTTTTTTTTATCTTGTACATTGCATTCCTACATCATGCACTACACTTCTACAAATGGACTTTTCTGGATTAGGAAATGGTTTATTCTTATAGCCTCCCTTAAAATGTGTTTACCATGTAAATAGGAAACAATAATTCATCGTCTACTAACTTTTTTGTCAAAAGAATGTTGTAATTAAGCTAGTGGTTAGTGATTATGCTTGGAGCTATTCTAAGATGTCGTTATTAAATCATATTCGTTGCCTAAAGATAATAAAGGAGCCCTGTTCATGTGAGATTACGTTAAAATCTAAAGATACTCTGGATATCTTACAATATGTGATTCTATATGTTAGGATGGTTATGTCATCAAGAATGTTCCACTATCAGCTACACTCCACACATCTCTTTAACTTAATGTAACTTTCATTAAGAACATATCACCAAAGGAAGTTGGTTTGATGCATGTATTTTTCTCTAGAATTGCATCTCCATTACATGCTGCATATTTTCCTCTGTAAAGGGCTACTTTTTTCACATCTTTTGTAACACACCCACTAAAGGAAATCAAATTTTTGTGGTCCTCTGTCGGACTCGAACCCCTAAATAACCATGGAGGCCCAGCGTAAGCTGGCTCCTTCTCCGTTCCCACGTGATCGAGGGTTATATTCACTGTTCAATTTGA
>ML777935.1:389442-418613 GCA_009831015.1 Picea engelmannii | reverse complement strand
GCAATACATTCAAACTATCATTTACATTCGTTGACCTCTTCCTGCAGGTCCATTTACAGCATAAATTCATACTTATGAGTTTTTGCCATAGTCCTTGGCCAGTTCAGCTATATTTACAATCCGGGGGAAACAGGGTGTTACATCTTTGATCCCAGTCTACTTCAAAGGGCTCTCTTTTTAGGCTACAATAGTTTAACCATCTAAAAAAATTTTGGTATTCGGAATAGATCCCATGAAAAAACTCACCTCTAAATGGTTTATGCATAAGAATTCACATGCACCATATGATGTTTGAGGCTTCACCCAAACAACTTTTGGGAATTAGTCTATCAAGATGCCATATTAACAGACAGGTAGGATGATTTGTTGTATTGGGCACCTAAGCAGAAGGAAATCCATTATTTGTGGTACAACCCCTTAGAACATATTTGTCAAAAGACTTTCAAAGAGAGATATAATAAGTTGCAGGAGACACCTAGTTTGGCCATGTCCCAGTACCTGAAACATCTAGAAATACCAAAACATATACAAAATGCCTTGGAAACACCATCGTATGGTATGGATGACAGTGTTTCCAAGGCATTTCAGTCATTTTCAGTGATGTTTCAGCCACTTTTTTGGAAGTTTTGGGCCCACCTAAGTGCCCAAGAGAGGTGTTGGACACAGGAAAATATTTCCTTGTCCATGCCAATGACTCTTTAAGACAAAAAAATAAAGGATATTATGCTTTGAGGAGTTTTTCACCTTGGTAATTAATGGTAATATTAAATTTATAAACTAAAACATGGCATTCTCAAGTTGACATTCTCCTTTATCTAACATTACCATAATATTAAATTATTAAAGTAAAAGTTGACATTATCCTTTCTCTAACATTACCATTAATTGTTTCAGGATGTTCGAGAGTGGTTCCAACCCCATCGAACTTCATATGGAGAAAGTATAATTTCATATCCCATTTAAAGTTCAACAGACTTGACAATTTTCAGGGTTTTAGGGTGGGCAGGATTGTAGTGTTTCCACTGGATTCTATCATGTATGATGGTATGTGATTGGAATTAGTCAAGACCACCAAGATATGGGATTTTGCATCATGTAATCATCTATGAGAGTTGATATAGACATGGGTATCCTTCTAAAATGTCATTTATGTGTAGCATTCTTATTTTCTTGCAAGATAATGTGTTATTTAAAATATATATATGTCTACATTTTTTTAATATTTTATATACCATGTTTTCCTCACCTACCCATTTTGGGGGGTTCACATTTACAGGCTTTCCCGTTTCATAATCTTGTACATGTTTACATGTTCCCATGCAACCTAGGAGAAGTAAAGATTAGGGGAATAAAGATATTTTGCGAGATCACCATAATATGCCTCTTCGTTTGGAGCATTGGTTGGCCTTGACTAGAGTGTCTTTGTATGTATATTTCTTGTGTGGAAAAAAATAGCACTGGTTTTATTTAAAACTCACATATAAAGTTATTTTGCAGTGTCCATTCTAATTCTATCAAATTGTAAAGTTACTTCCACTAGGATCTTAACTGGTGGTCAGGCAAGGGTGGTAATGTCCCTCCTGCCAGGGGTCAATTCCCCCAAAGATTGTGGTATGTTTAGTCCTCTGAAAGAGTGGGGACCGTCTTGGTAGTGTAAGTGGGGCAAGCATAGTGATTCACAAAGTTTCTACCCCTGGTGCCAATGGGTTTTCACCTTACTGTTGATTATATGGCACTAAATCAAATAGGGAGAACCCGATATTTTTGAAAATTAGTCATTGAAATTTGAGACATTTTAAAATTTACTTGTCAAAAATTATTCGAAAATTATTTAGATACAACAATTTATTTCTTCAAACCTAGTACTTGATGCATTTGGCCAATTTTTTAGCATACAAAAATTTACTCATGAAAACGTCTACTCTATAACAAGACTTGCTGAGTATGACAATTACTTAGCAAGTCTGTGTTGCAATTTAGGTCAAACTCACCCCATTTTGGTCAAACTAGTGAGTTATTTTTGAATTTGTCGTGTTTTTCAATGTTATCGCTAAACTTATCAAGTTACCACTGAGTTTAATTTCTAATATTTGTCACAAGGGAATTGACTGATTGGTTAAGCGGGGGTCTTGATATACCCCCTCCACCAAGGTTGAATTCCCCAAAAGTGTGACGTGTTTATCTTCTCCGAAAGGGATGAGACATGGCCACCTATTAGCTTAGTGTATGCAATGGGAAAGTTCCTAGTCCCTAGTGTTGTCGACAATCCACTTCGATGTTGATTGGGCAATGCTAGTAGTGAAAGGAAGTTCCCAAAATATTTTGAGTTTATTTTCCGTGATTTTTTAATAAGGGAGTTTAAGTTCCCAAATTTTCAATGAGGACATAATTGGTTGGTCAAGCAGAGGTGGTGATATATCCCCCACCAGGTTTCCATTCCCCAAACATGTGACATATTTAGCTAGTCCAAGGGGGACAGTAGGGGATGGCTGCACAAAGGCTCGATATACCCCCCACTAGGTTTCAATTCCCCAAACATGTGACATATTTAGCTAGTCCAAGGGGGGCAATAGAGGATGGTTGCACATAGGCCCGGTCGGCGTAGGTGATGAACAAATTTCCTAGCCCCTAGTGTTATCAGCATTGCACCTCGGTGTTGATTGGGAAGTGCTAATGGTGAAAGGAAGCATTTAAAAGTTTCCTTTAAGTTCCTGAATTTTGTTGAGTTACGTTTCGTGATTTTTCAAATACGCTGACTTAAGGCCAAATTTTACACCAAGTTGACTCCCCATTTTAGACTCGCCGATTTTTTTCCCAGTCCAAATCATGTGACTTTGCTTCAATCCATCTCCAACGGGGCTTTTTAAACTGACAACTCCATGAAAATTGCAAAATAGAATAATGCATTAACAAGAACAAATCAACTCCAAGAAACATGACCATAAATCAAACTAACATAAGCTTCTCACCCATACCATTAATCTATCATACCTATTATGTCGGACAATTTTTTGTGTAATAATAATGGTCTCTCCTACAACATTTCTTTGCAAGGAGATCTTTATCCATCCCGACTCTTCTCCTCGTTTGACATAGTCGCCAATATTCGATGCTCTACCCAATAACTACAACAAAAACAAGCATTTGTATGCATACAAACACCATATTCATTCTCCAAGGTTCACTTGAATTCTTAATAGCAAACCCTAACACATGATATATACAAAATGGAGGAATATCAACCTGGGGTTCTCTGGCCAGGCCTATTGCAATCGCACATACTAGAGATATTTTCCCTTTTTTGTTCGGACCAATTACAAGGTTGAGTCGTGACCCTGGCCTAGATTTTATGTCGTCGTAGGTCATGAAGTTGTGCATGTCAATTTCGACTATGTTCCCTGATAAATAATCGTCTTTGCCCCTGGGCATATAAAACAACAGATTGCAAAAATTAACAAATGAAAAAATAATTGCACTCTATTTTCTTCACATTATTCATATTTCATCTTTAAAAGGCATTGAAACCCTGAATGCAGACCCTGAAAGTTGTAGAGTGAATATTTGTAGAGAAGAAAAAATGGGGATTGTGGAAAATATGGAATGCATACCTCTTGAAATATTTTCTGGCCCATTTGGAAGGCGGTTGATTGTTCGTACTCGTTGTTACATACCCCACTGTTCGAGTAGCTTCTGTTTTAGCGTTATGTTTGCAGGGCAGTGCGAACTTTGATTTTTCGCACCTTTGCAATATGTGCAATATGTTCTGATACTAAAACAATTAATATTTTCACTATAAACAAAATAATAAATATGTTCCATTATTAAAACACTTAGATGTTTAGGCTTGGGCTAAGCTTGTTCAATGAATTTTAGTGCTAAGTCAATATCATCTTTTGTATTTGGTTTGTGATGATGTAGATGCCAATTAAATTGTTACTTTGTGAAACTGTATAGAAAGTAGGAATGCCATACAAAAATATGGATTTGTTTTTATAAATAAAATTGTGATTTTTTTTTATAAGCGTAGTGTGAATAATGAGCTTTTTCCTATTTTTTGAGAAACTTATTTTTATCATTTCACCTTTTAGTTGGTTTAGTCTTTTCTTTTTATGCAGTGTGCGACTGTGACTAAGAATAGTTATGGGTTGTATGCATGTGGCATGTCTATGAATAAGAATATTTGGGGAAAATTATATTTAATATCTTGAAATTATTTATACAATTAGTATGTGACTAAGAATAGTTTTGCATTGTATGTGCACAAGCAAGTTTGCAATTCCCAGGGGGCACACAATGGCAATGATAATCAAAAGGAAATGTCTCATTACTCCTTTAAATTTAATCTTTCCTAGTTACAGGAGCCTGCTTTCAATTTTCTTATTCAAAGATTTCTCTAGGAATGAACATGCTCTATGCCTCGGAATTGTGTCTAGTATTAAAGAGATTACAAGTGACTATACAGATTCTTCATATGATTTGCTTCTTAATCCTATATATTTTGATCACAGGCTGATTGGATTTTTCGATGGTGTTGCTGCAAGAGGTGAATGTTGGTTTGAGGGCATATCTTGGCTTCAGGGTCTCTCTCTCCTTACCTGGAAGCATGAAATTTTGGAGCTAAAACATCAATTCTCTTGGATCCAAAGTTTTCATGTCCATCATCAATTCATTACCTTGGCAGATTATCTATCAAAGGATGTGTGGTGCAAAGCCCCCCATTGTTTAACAACAATCGACTAGATCGATATTTTTCATGCATATTCCATTGAACCCACCTAAGATTTGTGTTGTTGTTGCTTCTTTGCATAGAAACCATGAAATAAAAACAATAGAGAAAGGAGCACACATGACCCTAAACCCACCTGAGATGTGTGTTGTTGTTGCTTCCTTGCATAGAAACCACGAAACATAACTTGTTTCTTCTTTGCATAGCAACCACGAAACATAACCAATAGAGAAAGGAGCACACATGACCCTATGGACACCTTGAGAGTATCCTAGTTGGAGTGGGAGGGAAAATTAAAATAAAAGATAAGAAGCATGCCTTTTCCCATGAACAATGGAGAGCTTTGAAATTCTATCCAAACTAACCAACTATGTCGTTTGATTTAATTCGAAGTTATTTATATTTTTTTTTCATGATCTTTTCATATGAACCCTTTAAGGCTTTTTAGCTTTTTCATGTTAACACCATGGAAGACTCCTAATGATTAATACGATTAAAGTGGTCATTATCATCAATATGTTATCATCTTGGGGCTTGAACTTCAAACTTTTGCAAAGTGGTAGAATAAGAGGATTTGGCTTTTCATGGCAAGTACATTTTTTAATGAATTATTTTTTTATATTTTAGTTGGAGGTGTTTATAAAGGTAGTTGTGGCCTACTACATTATGGTTGATTGATTCTAGGATAATTGTGTTTGTTTGCTTGACTTTATTCGTCCATTTTATGTGAACTATGTAAGTGTCTTATGTGAATGACAATAAGAATAATAATTACATGAATCATAGAATTAGATACATATATCTTGTGGCTTTTTGGAATAGTTTATGTAGCTATAAAATTGCATTTCCTCCTATCACACATTGGTTGTGAGGACTGGTCCACGACATCATATAAGCCTCAATATAACATGATCCTTATGTCAGAAGGTGCATGCAAAGAGGTAGTTCCCCCCTACTAACATAATAGTTGTTTGGTTGCAGGGTGATTATGATTGTTGGCTTAATCTTCCCCTACCTCCTTTGTGTGACACATGTACGTGTGAATAATAACATAAATAACAACAATTGAATATGGCTATCTTGTGGAATATTGGAACAACTTCTACAATTATAAAATATCATTCTCTTCCTTCTTTTTCATTGAGATTATGAGGGCTCAAGCATATCTTGATGTTCATTAGGCTCTAAGATTCTCACCATGACTTGGGACTTCAAAAGCTTGATTCACCATTTTGTTGAGAGACACATTCCATAGAAAGGGGGTGGGGTGATGATCAACATTGTGTTTGTGTATATATGTATAACATCATAAAGAAATTAAAAATATATATTTGATGTCAATACTTCGTTCTCGAGTCGACATATATCTCTTTATTGATGTATATTTCTATTATATTATTACATTTAAATGTTTTTTAATATTCTCCATTAGCATAGATCCATGTTAAACTTGGACTCATTAAGCATTGATACAAATAAAAAAAAAATTGAAATGCAAATGTCAATATAGTTAAATAGTCTTTGATGTTAGGAAATGCACTATTTGTGTTGTCAATTTTGTGTCATTTTCTGAAGTCTAAAAGCATTATAATAAGATGGAGTCTAAAATATAAATTCTAAATCCATGAAAATGAGTTCTCGTATTAGGGTATTTAGACACTTTAGAGTTGGTTATGATCAACTTGGTCTAATGTGTTTTTAGGTAAAGTGTGTTTCTTTAGTGTGCTTTTGTAACTAACTATTCTGATAGTCATGATTTTGTTCTAGACATAAATTGATATGACGGTTCTTCTTCTCCTCGATATCAATAACACTTTATCCATGACTCGACACCTAATTGGTCCATTATATTTATTTAAAGAGCACAGAGGGCCATTTGTAAACAATCAAACGTTGAAATATGTCCATGCAATGCATTTTCTTTTTGTATTAAAATGTTGGTTCGCGTTGCCATGTTGATGGGACCATGAATTTTTTCCCTCTTTAAGGGTTTTAACAACATAAACATCGGTGCACTAATATTTGTTTTGTGTGAGTGAGGTGGATACCACTTTGTAACGCCGATTATTTGGTATCCTTTTGGTATTTGAGTCGCACCCGTCCTAATATTTACTTTGTTGTTGGTCTTGTCACCTAGTACATGTAAACACCCCATGAGAGCCATTGGAAAGAAACAAATATGATACTTGAGTCATAGGAGGTGGTGGTATCATGCCAGGTGGTGGAGCCTCCTACTGCAAAGGATCATCCTGAGGTT
Organism: Picea engelmannii; assembly: GCA_009831015.1. Taxonomy (NCBI): domain Eukaryota; kingdom Viridiplantae; phylum Streptophyta; class Pinopsida; order Pinales; family Pinaceae; genus Picea; species Picea engelmannii. The sequence continues at coordinate 411,630 of ML777935.1, read as the reverse complement.
GCTTCTCATCTGGAGCACTACCATCAATGCCTGAAACTAAAGAAAGCCAATTTTCAAAGAGAAGACTTTCAAAGGGAACATTTTCTTATTAAAAAGTAGTAGCAACAAAGAATAACCTAAACAAATACAACAGGAATTTAGATACTCAAAATAGTAGTGATCTCAATTATAAGAATTAACAAGAACATTAAGAACAAAAGAAAACAAGTGTAGCTAAGTGGGTCTGTGAGTGATCTTTGAGTATAAGGGAAAATATATCTTCCATGCCATACACAACACAAGGGAAAATGGTTCATTTATCTACTCAACAATCCCTCAAGCATCTCCTTCCTTTTCAGTGCCCTCATCTAGGCATAAATAGTCCAATCCATTGATTGCTTTATGGGAAACCTAGTGGAGTATTACCTTAGCTCTTAAATAATTAATAAGCAACTATTTCATGGGCATGGGGTTAAAGGTTTTCTAATTTTCCTTGCCTCTATGCTTATCTACAACCATCTATATCTCTTCCAAGGTTTGTTATTCCGTCATTGTTGCATTAGTTTTGATCATTTCTAAATTTGGATTATTGAGTAACCAAGGGGAATATAATGTGGGGGTTATGTGAATAATGGTGAGAATTATCACAAGAGAATTTCCATGAGGTAGGAGAATGCATGAATGACTCACACTTATTGAAAATGTTTAAACTCCCTATTGATGTGGGGATTTCTTTAATGTTGGAGGATATCAAAGATGTGTCATTACGACTAAGTGGACATATGTTAGTGAGAACGATGTCATCAGCTCATCATATTCACTCATAGATTCTTCATAGGACGATGTCATCATCTCATCATTTTTATTATTGTTGTCATTCACCCACCAAAAATGTCATCTTGCACCGACCCCGCATAGTGAGCAGTAAATGGGGACAACGTTGAAATTTCTTCAAACTGTGCATGTATGTGTTGAAATTCGACATGGTTAGACTAGACACATGGATTGACAGTATGGGAGTGTTTCAATACTCAAGGATGTATGATGTCCCCACATAATCTTTGAGATCGTCCACATTTGCATCAACATTCATCATGCTGCACCTCTCATTGTCATCATTCGTCATTCCCTTCTATAAAATCTGTGTCAGAACTATCTTAAAATTTGTCATGGAACTTCAAATACACCCATCACAAATTTCTTCCACCGACCCTGCACTATGAGAAGTGAATGGGGCCAATGTTGAAATGTTTTCAATCTGTGCCCGTATGCATCGAAATTTGACATGGTTAAACTAGATAGTTGCCTTGAATGCATGGGAGGGTTTCGATACTTAAGGATGTTTGATGTGCCCGCATAATATTTGAGATCATCCATGTTTGCATAAACGTTCAATATAATGGATGTCTCATAGTGAGCATAGTGAATGGGGCTTGCCTTGAAGGTGAATGAGCATAGTGAAATTTCTTCCACCGACCCCACATAGTGAGCAGTGAATGGGACCAACGTTGAAATTTCTTCAAACTGTGCATGTATGCGTCAAAATTCGACATGGTTAGACTAGACATGTGCCTTGATGGTATCGGAGGGTTTCAAGACTCAAGGAATATGTCTGATTTCCCAACCACATAATCTTTGATATCGTCCATGTTTGCAACAACGTTCATAATGGGGTGTCTCATATTTGTCAAATGTCGGTGTTTCCATCCATAGAATATTTGTTCGAACTCTCTTGAAATGTCATGGAACTTCCAATTCAACCACCAAAAATGTCATGCACTGACCCCGCATAGTGAGCACTAGTGAATGGGGCCAACGTTGAAATTTATTCAATACGTTCCTGTATGCATCGAAATTTGACATGGTTATACTAGACACATGCCTTGACGGTATGGGAGGGTTTCAAGACTCAAGGATGTTTGATGTCCCAACCACATAATCTTTAAGATTGTCCATGTTTGCAACAATTTTCATAATGGGGCATCTCATATTTGTCAAATGTTGTTGTTTCCATCCATAGAATCTTTGTTGGAACTCTCTTGAAATGTCATGGAACTTCCAATTCAACCACCACAAATGTCATGCACCAACCCCACATAGTGAGCACTAGTGAATGGGGCCAACGTTGAAATTTCTTCAATATGTGCCTATATGCATCGAAATTTGACATGGTTAGACTAGACGCATGCCTTGACAGTATGGGAGGGTTTCAAGACTCAAGGATGTATGATGTCCCGACCACATAATCTTTGAGATCGTCCATGTTTGCAACAACGTTCATAATGAGCATATCATTTTCAAATTTCATTATTTCCATCTATAGAATCTTTGTTGGAACTCTCTTTAAATGTCATGGAACTTCCAATTCAACCACCAAAAATGTCATGCACCGACCCCGCATAGTGAGCAATGAATGGGGCCAACGTTGAAATTTCTTCAATATGTGCCTGTATGCATCGAAATTTGACATGGTTAGACTAGACACATGCATTGATGGTATGGGAGGGTTTCAAGACTCAAGGATGTATGATGTCACACAAAAACATTTTGAAAAAATTTCAACATTGGCCCCATTCACAGGTCATTGTTGCCCATCATGTACTATATCCGTATTACAATGTCTTTTAATAGTTGTTTCCTTTAAAATTCAACTGATAAAAAAATTAAAACGAAATGAGAAGAGACCTAGTACATTGTATTTTAATAGTTGTACTCTATCCGAGAAGACCTGCAAACCCTTTTTGAAGTGTCATTGTTATAGCAAACTTGTCGCAACATCCATAAAATGCAACATATTTGTAGATTTTATAATGACGCAATTCTGACGATCATTGACCAAATAAAAGTTGACTTGGTCAAAATAATAGGTGACCGTTGGAGGGGGAAAACCTAGTTTCCACAACGTCATAACTGCGATAACTATCTTCACAAACATGGCAAGAGAGACGACTATGTCACAAACGTGGCAAGATATACGACTATGTGGAAAACATGGAAAGAGAGATGACAATGTGGTAAGAGATACATCAACGTGGAAAGAGAGATATCAACGTGGAAATATTGACGTTATTGGGCAATATGGAAAAAAAAAAAATCCTCTATTTTTCGACAGTATGGCCAATTTGTCCATAACGCTGCAAATAGAACGCCGAAATTTTTACAATATGCACTAGTGTCTTAGATCCCTGTAGTTGCATCTTGGCACATTCAGAATCAATTCCCAACAGTTCTCTCACCTGAAGAGAATGCCCATGGTCTTGACAACCCACCTCTTCAGTAACACACGTGCCTGACAACCTTCCTCTTTAGTCCAATTCTCCAGAAAATTCTCCAAAGCTTTCCCAATACAGGTACGGAGATGGAAAGAAGGTACGGATGGTAGGAGAGTGAGTGAATGCCTAAATGATGGATGAATGATAGCCAAGATGAGAAATTACACTAAGTTCCCACGCTATATTTTCATGTTCCCTTTATGACACTTGTCACCATAGAACTATCTTGTTCCCCCACTTGTAATTCTTTCATTTTCAATGGAAAACTTAGGATAAAATCATATCCCATGACTTTTGACATTAGGAAATATTATTATAATATTTCCTTAGCTTATCCCCTCATCCTAGACTCTTATCCCCCATTTCTCTTTATAGTGGAGTTTAGCCCCCCATACTCTTTATGTCTGGTTGGTCTACAACAATGATATTTTTCATTAATATCTGAGTGTGATTACATAATACAAATATAGGCTCACTAACCCTTTTAGCTTCTTGATTTCTATCCTAATAACCACATAGGAACTCTGGCCTCAAAATACATATCTACAAAGGCACTCTGGCCCAAAATGTCCTGGCTCACCAACCTAAATTCACATTTATACTTACATTACAATTAGGGTTCGGAATAGGGGTATTACATTCCCCTCCCCCTTCTTTATGCATTGTCCTCAGTGCATAATATACACATGTACAATCAAAATATTCAAAAATCTTCAAAACGATGTGAGTACTCTGGTCGCATAGAATCTTCATGCTCCCAAGTTGCATCCTTAGGACCATACCAGGTCCATTGGACCTTTATTATCCCTATGTATCGATTCCAAAGATACTTGATCTTTCGATCCAATATGAAAACCAACTACACTTGAAAGTTGCCTTCTGGCTCCACATGGATCACATTCCAATCAAGGACATGATTAACATCAGGAACATACTTCTTAAGAAAAGATACATGAATTACATTATAAATACACATGGATGTAGGAAGTGCAAGAATGTATGCAACAGGACCAATCCTCTCTAGGATTTTGAAAGGTCCACAATATCTCGGTGCAAGGTTTAAACAGTGGACCAACTTCAAGGAACTTCGCTTGGCCTTCACTTTCAAGAACACATTGTCACTCTCTTTAAACTCTTTGTGAGTTCTGCCTTTATCAACATAAATTTTCTACCTATATTGGGGAGCCTTTAAATTCCTTTTTTATTTTCACCATCTATCCCTCCATCTCACTAAACAAGTTTGGCCCAATCACTGCTTTGTATGTTGGGTTATCCCAACTCATTGGTGTGTTGCATTTTCTTCCTTATAAAGCTTCAAATGGGATCATCTTTAAAGAATTATGATACCCATTATTATAGGAAAATTCAACCAGATGTAGAAAATCTTCCCATTTCGATGGTTTGTCCATTACATACATTGTCAGCATGTCCTCGATCATTTGGTTGACTCTCTCTATTTTTCCATATGACTTTGGATGGTAGGTTGTGCTAAATTTTAGGATTGCACCAAATCCTTTGAATAATCCCTTCCAAAAATTTGATGTGAACTCGGGATCTCTTTCAGACACAATTTTCTTAGGCACACCATGTAGCTTAGCAATTTCTCTCATATAAATATCAACAATGCTAGATTCCTTGTGATTTAACTTTACTGGAATACAATGGAAAAATTTAGTAAGCTTATCCACCACCACCATCATGATGGAATCATGTTACTTGGCGATTCTGGGCATCTTAGTGATGAAATCCATTGTTACAAATTCTCATTCCGCTCAAGAATGGGTAATGGATATAGCAAACTAGATCGGTGTTTGTGATCAACCTTGACCTTTTGGAATTCTCAACATTTGGCTATATAATCAACCACTTCTTTCTTCATACCCGACCAACAATATTGGCTCTTGACAGTTGCAATAGTTTTCTGGTACCCTGGGTGCCCAACATAAGGCACCTTATAATTTTATTTTAACACCATATTTTCAACTCCTGAAAATTTTGCACATAAAATTTTCCCCTGTAGATGAGGATTCCATCCTCTTTTAGCTTATAATCTTCAATTTTATGCTGCAAAATACCTTGTTGTAATTTTTCTTTTATTTCCATGTACTACCGATCTGATTTTGAAGCCTCTAGAATTTTTTCTTTCAAATTTGTTTTATACATGATAATGGTTGTAGAATGCATCTCATGCACCCTCCTACTGAGTGCATCGAACACCTTGTTCTCTTTTCCCTTGATATGATTTATATCAAAGTCATATTCACTGAGGAATTCCAACCATCTTCTTTTCGTGGCATTTAAATTTGGTTGTCCAAAAAAATATTTTAGACCACTGTGGTATGTCTTCAACTCAAATCTTCTTCCCATGAGTTAGTGCCTCCACATATTCAAGGCATTCACTATGGTTTCCAATTATATATCATAAATAACATAGTGTATCTCATGCTCTTTTAACTTCCTTGATTCATAACATACCACATGTCCATTTTTACTAAGGACTCCTCCAATCCCTTCTTTACAAGAATATGTGCATACATTGAAGTCTTCATTTGGATTAACAATCCTTAATATTGGGGCACTCGTCAATAAATACTTCAAGTGTTGGAAGCTTCTTTCACAATCAATAGTCCATTCAAATCTCACACCTTTGTTTTGCAAAGATGTGATTGGGTGTGCAATATTTGAAAATCCCTCAATAAATCTTCTATAGTAACCTGCAAGTCCCATGAAAGATCTAACCTTAGAGACATTTCTTGGTGTTTTCCATCCTTCAATGTCTTTTATATTTTCCGAGTCCACAAATATCCCTTCCTCTGAAATGATATGTCCCAAATAATGTATTTACCTCTAGTAAAATGAGCATTTGCTCAATTTTTCATACAACTAATGTTGCCTCAATATTTGTAATACCATCCTCAAGTGCTGCTCATGCGCCTCTTCATATTTAGAGTAAATAAGTATGTCATCCAAAAATACAATGAAAAGCTTATCTAAGTAATATCTGAAGATACCATTCATTAAACACATGAATACAATTGGTGCATTTGACAATCCAAATGACACCATTGTCAACTCATAATGTCCATACCTCATTTTGAAGGTTGTTTTGTTGATGTCTTGTTCTTTAATTATCACTTGATTAGAGACAAATATGAGGTCAATCTTGGAGAATATCTTTGCATCCTTCATCTGATCAAAGAGGTCATCTATCCTTGGCAAAGAATATTTTTTCTTCATGGTCACCTTATCCAACTTCCTAAAGTCAATGCAAAGCCTCAATCCACCATCCTTATTTTTTAGAAATCAAACCGGGGCACCCCAAGGTGACACACTTGGGCGTATATACCCCTTCTTTAGAAGCTCTTCAAGTTGCATTTGCAATTCCTTCAGTTCTGGTGTACTCATCCTATAAGGATTCTTGGATACTATGGCTACTCCAAGCATGATCCAGGTGGATATCGGTGGCCACCCACCTTTTCTAACTCGTTCAAAATATTTTTCTGGCAATTTACTATTTTTAGCAGTTTTTAATTTCTGGGGCCATTTCGAGGGCCTAAATGAAGGTTTTTTTGCTATAGAGGTTCTCAATGGTAAAAAAAAAAAAGGCTCTAATTGAGCCCTAAAAATGAATCTCCTCAACTATACCTTTCCAACGAGCTATCGTGCAGCCCAAACAGAGATCATATGCCAAAGTTACGCCCCCATGAAGTTGATACACCAAACTACCCAAAATGGGGTCCACAAAATTGTTGGATTTTCATCTTTCGAGGTTAGGGTTTTGGATTTTATTTATGATAAAAAGGCATTTGGAGCCTCATTGTAAAATCATCTTATCACGAATGCGAGTATCCATCACATCTCTTCTCAGAGATAAGCTGCCACCATTCTAGCAAGTCTTTCTGCACCCTATATTTTACAGTCTTTGTACATTTTCGCTCATTAATAGAAAATTGTGTATTATTGTATATCTGTGTTTATGGTTTCATCTTTGATACATTTCTGTTATAATATTGTATATCCAATATATCTTTGTACATTTCTTTATTAGATCTCCACTCTCATTTCGTGTCGAAAATAATACAAATCAGTGGTATGAGGGCAAGTTGCTCTTGATCGTTTTTTGTTTTCAATGCATGTCCCCGACAAGGTCTGAGTATAGCAAGTTGGGTCTCAATCTTGTCTCTCTTGAAGACAATCGCTCTCATAGGCCCAAGAAACCCTCCATGGCGGAAGAAAAGAAAAACGACGGAGGAGACGATTCTATCAATTTGTTGTTTGAGCAAGCTCTCACGTGACAGAGGGACGAAATGATGGAGAATTTTTCCAACATCCTTCAACGCATGTCGATAGAAACATGCAAATCTTCATCAAACAACCACTTTGGAATCACCTCTCCTTTCAAGGTACAGGATAATTTTGATATTCCCGTATTTTAAAGTTAGATAGATGTGGATTCCCTAGACAAATGGTTAAATATGGTAGAAGGTTATTTCTCTGTTCACTAATTTTCCGACGGGGAAAATATCACCTTCGCACTCCTTAAATCTCTCCCCCATGTCAAACATTGGTGGGAAACTTACTGGGATCAAATTTCCATATAAGAGACTAGAATATATGGGGTCAATCCCACTTGGGATGTTTTTTTGGACGCGGTAAAGGAGCAATAATACCATGTTGGAAACTATCAGAACGAGTATATGAGATGGACCACACTATGACAAGAGAGGGGCCAAGAAGTTAAGGATTTCACCAATACCTTCCATACCTTGTGCACCAAGATCGGTATCAAAGACTCCGAACGACATTTGGTTCTAAAATATTGTGGGGATCTACATAGATACATCCAAACTGAAATGGATTTTCTGGACATCTCATCACTAGGTGTTGCTTATCGATATGCATTTAAAATTGGGCAAAAATTTAAGCACCAGAAAAAACAGGAGTTCAAGTCTGCAAATCTGCAACAACCAAAGTATGATAAATAAGACCCTAACAAACAGTCTCCCAAAAACCATTCCAATCCATAGGAAAATAAGGGTCATGGGAAGACAAAGAAGGACACTGGAAAATGGTGTGATTTCCATAAAATCCCCTGGCACAACATCGATGAATGTCACTCAAAACAGTCATTGGTGGCTGAAATCAAAGACAAGGAGTCGAATCCTGATTCATAATCTGATTCAGAAAATACTGACAAAAGACAGATCATCGACGCAGACCCCACTTCTATTGTCGCGACTGCATCAATTCAACCAGAATAGCCAATAGATCCTGAAGAGGGGGAGTGCCTTTTTCATTCACAGATGTGGGTGAAGGGGACCTCGCTGCATTTTATTGTTGATAGTGGAAGCCAAAAGAACCTCATCTCAACAGAGGTCGTCAAACAGTTGGGATTGTCGACAACACCACACCCACAACCATACAACATCAGGTGTCTTTGTCAGGGACGAGATCTCTATGTCATCCAGCAGTGTCGATTGTCATACGACATCCATCCCTTCAAGGATGAGGTATTATGTGATGTTGCCCCGCTAGATGTCTACGATGTTCTCTTGGGCCAACCATATATGTGGAAGCACCTTGTTATCTATGAGTCTCAACCCCGTAGTTTCATTGTTACTCTAGGGGGTCATCTCTACAGGATACCAGAGGTGGTTATGACTACTGTCCCACTTAAACAGTGCCGCAAGGTAGTATCTCATACTACAAAATTTAGCTTCTTCATAATCTGTTCAAAAGGTGAGCAAAAGGATACTGCAACCACTACAGCCTTGACCCAAGCACCTTCTATTCAACAGAAGCAGGTCGACAAGATTGCAGCAAAGCACAAAGATTCCTTCTACACACATACATCTCATGTATCCATACTGGTTAAAAAGGTCTAGCCCTTCCAACCACAAGTTCATGAAAAGCTTCCAAAATCTAAGTAGCGCACCTTCTCCAATAAGGCAAGCAACTCATCAAGATGCGGATTCAACAAACTCTTTTCCCTCTCCCCCCGGGAAATCAATGCAATGGAGACCATTGCTTCCTAAGGAGGGAGGATTGATCCAGGTGGATATCGGTGGCCACCCACCTTTTCCAACTCACTCAAAATAGTTTTCTGGCAATTTTGGCAATTTACTATTTTTAGCAGTTTTTAACTTCCGAGGCCATTTTGAGGGCCTAAATGAAGGTTTTTTGGGATTGAGATTCTCAATGATAGTTAAAGGATTTGATTGATCCCCCAAAATGAATCTCCTTGACGATACCTTTCCAACAAGCTATCATGCACCCCAAACTGAGATCGTATGCCAAAGTTACGCCCCCAGGAAGTTGATATACCAAACTACCCAAAACGGTGTCCACAAAACTGTTGGCTTTTCATCTTTCGGGGTTAGGGTTTTGGATTTTCTTTTTGACAAAAATTACTTTGGAACCTCATTGTAAAATCATCTTCTCACATATGCAAGTATTCGTCACATCTCTTCTCATAGATAAGATGCCAGCCTTCTAGCGAGTCTTTCTGCACTCTGTATTTTACAGTCTTTGTACATTTTCACTCATTAATAGAAAAATGTGTATTACTGTATATATTTGTTTATGGTTGCATCTCTGATACATTTTTGTTATAATATTGGATATCTGATATATCTCTGTACATTTCTTTATTATATCTCCGCTCTCATTTCGTGGCGAAAATAATCTGGATCAAAGCATTAGGTTGATGGAGAAATCAATATATCTCTTGGGTGGCAACCTCGAGATTTCTCTAAATATATCTTAAAATTATTTTAAGACTGTATAGTCTTCAATATTTGGCACTTTATCCTTAGGTTCCTCCATAGGTGCTGCAAATACTTGACATCATTTTCTTAAGCTTTTCTTCAACTACAAGGCTGAAACTTCTCTGACAGTTACAACCCTTGGAATACCCTACATTGATCTCAAGTTTCCTTCATCATCCAAGCAAGTAAATGCCTTGTTATAAAAATATAGGACAACATGATGCTTGTCCAACCAATCCATACCAATGAGACAATCATATGGGCCCAAAGGCGTGATATTCAAATCTTCCCTTGTGAATAACCCATTCATGTCCATAGGACATTCTTTACCCATCTCATTAATTATTCTTTTAGCTATTATAGCTAGCTGCACAAACCAAGGTTTCCCAAGCTTGTTTCTTGGCAATTTAAATATTTTGGAACCATATTAGGATCTAGGTAACTATGACTAGCTCCTGAATCAATTAAAATAGCAATGGGTTGGTTGTTGATCTTACCTTCCACTTCAACCATATGAGACTGTAAATCAACTTGATTGTTATCCAAGGCTGCATAAATTCTTGGTAAATTTGTGTCCATGTCCTCAACTATATGAACTTGTTGCACATTATGAACAATCCTCGCTTTCTCACCTCTATGAGAGAAATCTTTATAGAAGTGATCTCCCTCACAACGCCAACACTTCATTGGATGTTTCCTTGGTATTTTCTCCACTGTTTCTGTCATTCTGGGTTCTTTAGAAGGTGACTACCCCTGAGTATTGTTTCTGAAGAATGGTGGTTTGGTCCCCTTCTTCCTCTGCTCCATATTGTTTTTCTTCTTGTCTTCCCAAAACTTTTTGAAAGTTGGTATTCATCTATGTGGATCATAGAGGCATTCATCTCTCCTTATGGTTTCTTCCAGTATCTTGGGATCATCATATTATATTTTATCACTAAAAATAGATGGCATCCCACTTAAGTACCTCTAAATATTAACATGTGCATCCTTGATGAAAGAAACATATTTCAACAAATCTAAGAATCTCCTTTCATACTCATCTACGGTCATACTCTCGAGCTTGAGTTCAAAGAAATCCTTCATTTTATTATCATAATAATGTTTATTTAAGTATTTCTTTTGAAAATATCTTTTGAATTCCCTCCGAGTAACCTGTTTTTCATCAATGTGTTGCACTTGCACAAACTAGTCCCACCACATTGATGATTTTCCTTTGAGCTGGTAGATGGAAATTCTCCCTTCTTCCCATGAAGAGTAATTATGCAGCTGGAAGTACTTTCTCATGCCCAATAACGAGGTATTTGCATTTTCATCTTTCTTGTGTTCACCGTCAAAAGTAGGAGGCTTAATCTTACTCATTTATCCTTGTATCTCATCTTCTCCATGCCACTTCTTATGTTTTATGACACGAGATAGACTTGAGATATTGTATTCTCCCCTAACCAAATGTCTAGGTGAGTGTTGATGATGCCTATCCAAATTCCTTGTTTCTCTTATTTTGTCATGAGACTTGTGACTCTTCGATTTGTTTGATTTTGTCTTCTTATCCATTTTATTCTCTATTCTGTCCAAGCTCTATAACAACTTGAGGTTGAAGCCATTTTGCTTCTCCTTGGCTTTCATAAGCCTCACATTATCAACTTTATAACTTTGGACGTATTTTTGCAGACTCTTGATGGTATCCAACAATTTCATGCTCACCTCCTTACCTTATTTATGCCCACTGGATTTAGTCCTTTCATTACCCATGTTGACACACAACCCCCTGGATCCATCCTCATGGTTGTAAGTCCCATGTGAATCTTCTATGTATGTCATGCCTTTGGTCTGTGTGTTGATTATTTTTTGATCTATTTTCTGTTAATTTGATCTATTTTCTCTGATACCACTCTGTAACACACCTAACCCCCTGAGCCTTACTTAGACTAACGGGGTGTTAAAATTCATTTTTCACCAAGTGATTTCTCTCTCTAAATAAACCTCGTAGACTAATTATGTTCCCTGAGAGCTTTTCAACGACTATAAACATGCTCAATTTCGACCTCTGTATTCAAATTTACAACCTCCGTAAGTTTTCGGAACTCTAGTGGACAAATCCACCTCATCTCCACTTGGCACCCACATGGTTCCTTTTGATTCATTCCTTTCAATGTGGCACTGATGTGGCATATTTCTCCGGACTCATCGAATCCCCATCCTATCAAACTTACTAAATATATGACTTTGAGTTACGTAGAGTCTTTCTTCATCATCAAAGTCTTCCCATCAGAATGATTCCACTCCTCACTTCCCCACCCACTTCGACTACCTTATTCTGAAGACATCCTCTGATGGGGCACATGAAAGATCGATGGTTTTCCTTTCTCAACCAAGCGGGGACCATGAAAGATCGATGGTTTTCGTTGCATCGCAACCACTCTTTGATCAATTTTCTAGATCATTCCTCGAAGTACCTCCCATTGGAGCCCAACCACTTTGGATCTAATGGCCAAGATTACTCTCTGACTAATCGACGACTTTGGTTCTCTCTCTCAAAGTTCTTCCCATTGGAGTACATCCCCCTCTAGGACCGCAACTCACTCTGACCAACACCCTTTCAATGAATGGTTGAGATCTCTCACCCTACAGATCAGAGCGCTAGGATTTAGACACCTATCCCAAGGTTTAAAATGGAAAGGTATTCACACTCGATCTTTTCTACAAGTTATAGGCTTCCATGTGTCATCCTCTTGACATGTTGGCACTCTTTTTCAGCATGATGTCACTCTTTATCTTAGCCTCTCTTAAGCATGACTCGCGATGATCTATGACAGATATTGCTTCTTGGTTATTCATCGATCTACAGTCTAGATTACTTCTCAAAGCCTTCCCCATCAGAGTGTCTCTATTTCAGGCATCCAAGGCTACTCCAACCATCAAAATCTGATGATACTCATAGTTCAGATCTCTTCGAAGTCATTCTATGATGGGTCCAAAGGTCCATATTTTGTCTTGGAGCCTTTCCCATCGGAGTGTCTCTACTTTGACATCTAAAGCTACTCCGACCATTAGAATCTGACAAACCCACCGCGACCAATGGACCAGATCTCTTCGAAGTCACTCTCTGATGGATCCAATGGTTGTCGATGGCCTTGGTCCTTTTCATCTTCAACACTTCATGAAAGTAATCGAATGTGAGGAACCCCAACGATCGTGCCCTTCAATGAACGACTAGGATCTAATCACTACACCGAAAAAATGGTTGCAATTCATTCCATCTCAAACCTCAATATTTTTGCAAGAAAACAATCTGACATTGGACTTATCCAATTTTTTGAGGGTTCATCAACATTTTCCTTTGATTAACAATCTGAATTAAGACTTCAATGCCAAGGATTCTTCCAATTCCCTTCTCAAGGTTATACCAGACCTTTAGAACTCTCACCTTGCTACAAAATACCTATAATGAATTTCCTCTCCACTACTTACGTGGAGATTTTCATCATACGAATTGTTCATACTAGAATAGGGGCATCCCCATCTCGAGTTGGGATATGCCATGCCAAATTTCCATCTATGATGCCATTGAATTTATAGAAAACTATTCATATGTACAAAAATGTACAATTCTATGCAATTCTAACAACATATATACTTGAATATAATTAAAACAACAAACACACATAACAAAAAAGAGATAAATACACCCACAATAATTAAACAAACACATAATGGACACTTATATTGTATAAATAAGCCACCAAATGCATGTAGAACTTATACTTCCCTCCCAACCATAGAGTTTTCTACTCATAATATTGCAACAACCGGTCACTCTCGAGTTGGGGTTGGAACTCCACCAGGGCAAAAGAATCCTAAGCCAAACTAAATTTTGTCAAACAAAAACAATGCTCAGACTCAAGTGTCAATTCTAGAGGGAAACCTATAGTCCCTCATTCCCCACATGCCTGTCCCACCCTAGGAAGTGTCCCCTTTCTCTATTTAGCAGTCCTTCAACTACCTCACTTCCCTTCTGGGGATTCAACAATAGGTCAGACATGAAGTCTCAAATCCTTGTAGTTGCAGCTTGGCACCATGGGAATCAATTCCCAATAGTTCTTTCACCTGGAGACAATGTGTATGTCATGTCCCCTTTTTTGGGTTCCCCTATTTTGTTATAGAAGGGACTTCTGTGACTTGTCAGTGGAGAAAAAAGTGTGAAAATGGGGGGTCATTTAATGTCAATTAGTTAGAATATGTTATTTTTTTAAAGTGACATTAGGGAAGTAAAATAACTTTAGATTAATAAGTTACTTAACCATGTTTAAAGTGACTTTTAATATTAAAGTGAAAATTGGAGGGAAAATAAGGGTTATATTTGATTTAGTCAAAAAAGGGAAATTCTAGAGGTTACATTTGATTTGGTCAAAAAGGCTAAAGTTCTAGAAGGCATGGAAAAATGATAAAAGGAGGGATAGAGCCTCACTTTGGAATTATGATTTGATTGATCTCTTGTATGGTGCTCTTGGAGCCATTGTTTCATTAGGGTTTAACAAAACCCTTCCATTGTTGGTCTTGTTTCGATGGTGCAATATCCACCCTATCTAGACAAGGAGGAGGATCCATCCAGGATATTCATTGGAGCTTCATCCTGGTTTTTTATTTCAGTTTTTATTTGCTTGGATAGGTTGTGGCACTTGGAGGGTTTGATCTCATCTGTTGAGGAGGCCACGACATGATTCCTGGTTTTTGGCTTATATTGTGTGTTTTTCATTGAGGTATTGCAGTTTCCATATCTACCATTAGATTTTTGTATTCATATATGCATTCATAATAAAATACCACATATTGTCTCTTATATTTATGGTGTATTTGTATTACATGCAATATGTTTGACAAAATGCATATTAGTAGAATACATGTAAACTATTTTTGAAAATTTGTCAACCAAATCAGAGCATTAAGAACATTTATTTCAAAGAAGAACATAATATCCCATCCCATTCTACTGGGGATATTAAAGTGGTATCAGAGCTGGTGATCTTGCTAGCCTATGATTGCATCATAGCACTTTCCTTGGCCAAAGAAGGGAAAAAACTGGGGTCTTTTTGCAGAATTATTTTTAGGGAAAAAAGAGGACGACGCACTTTAGGCTCAGATATGAAAATTTCTGAGCAGAATTTGGAAAAAAAAATGGATATTCGAATTCCTCTCGAAAAAATACCCAATTTCAAAAAAAAAAAGTTGAAACAAAGTCTGAAAAGTGAAGTTATCAACATTTTAAATTTGACAAATTTTCGGGGTTTTTCCGGAAAAATCTGCGTGATTTATAGTGAAGGGAAACAATGGGAAGGAAATCAAATTATGTACAGGTGTAAGAAAGGATGAAGATAACTCAGGAATATTCCATGGATGAGGTTTTATTAATTTTTTTACGAAACCCCAACCAGAAACTACCAAATTACTATAACTCTATAACAACCATGTTTAAGTTGCTTAAGAAGATTAGTCCGGAACATTTGGATGAACTTGTGAGGGAGATGAAGAAAGATAAATATAGGTAGGACTACCAGAAGTATCTAACATTTAATGAATATATCTGAGCAACTTTGTCCTTCAAAATCTATTACACCCTCGTGCATAGAAACCGTCCCAAGGATTTGGACGAGAATTATTTCAAATGCATAGGGAAGAAAGAGAAGGAAGACAAACATGAAGGACAAAGGGATTTGTTGTAGGTACATGTATCTAAGAGTTTTGAATATGTGAGAATTAAGGAAGAGGACCAAACAACAACCTATGATACATCATCATATCTAACCGATGAATTTGAGGACACTGGCGTGTTATATGGGCATACTTCTGATGAATCAACACAAGAAGAGGATGCAACATCTTATGATGACTTGTTCTAATCAGCCGATGTTAAGGATGAAACATATCTCACTATGTATGATGAGGTTAGTACAAGTGTGGGATCACTTATGCTTGATGGGCATTCAACACCATATATCAGTAATGACACCGATGATGATGAGGAAGTGATTGAACAAAAACCCTTAGTGTTGCAGGACCAATTATTGGTTAAGGAGGAGAAAGTTGTAAAAGTGTTGACAAGGGAAGACAATGCTCATAAGTTTATTGAATATTTTATGTGGAAAACTAAAATGGATAAGAGACACAATGAAGTTGAAAATGGGATCACTAGTGCTCAATTGTGCATCATCAAAGAAGCATTAGAACAGATGAAATCCAATTACTTGCACTTGTTCATGGATAGGGACATTTCTCTTACATTCAGTGAAGACAAGGAAAGGGAGATTTAAGATATTTGTTACTATATTAGTTTGGCACACTCTTCATTTATGACAACAACATAGACTCCATCATCTTTGGAAATGGTAGCACATGAGGGCATGAGTGGCACTCATGATATGAGGGAGGAGCCTCTTGTGACGATCCTGCATGGGGAGCATTCCAAAGTTGCAGGTGCTGGAGGAGAGGTTTGACACAGAGGATTTTGATCGTGCACTTGTTTTTCATTGTAGGGATTATGAGCCATTCATTTTGGCTCAAGGATTAGCTATAGAGGAGGTCGTTGAGAAAATTCCTTATGGACCAGCCAACAAGGAAGTATATGCACTAGTTGATTGAGGGATTGCATATAGGACAGTGGTGGATACATCACTTTGGGATCCAGGTTTAGTTATTATTAGTGGAGTGATTGATACAGTGGCCCATAAAGGACACCAGGTGGTACATGAGGATGCAGTGGTGTGCAATATTAAACAACAATATACAGCTATGTGCGGTGGTATAAAGTAGGTTTTTGGGACGTTTCCCCTGGGGATACCTCTATACAAGGACTATAGACACATCATTGAGTTTGGTTCACCCGAGATTGTTGTGTAGATAAATGATCTTTGGAGAGAGGAATATTCCTCGAAGAGTGATCTTCGATTGGGATATCACCGAAGCAGGGATAGAGAGTAGGATACCTGCATGATTACTCTTAGATGTTACTTGAGTTCTTGGTCATACCATTGGGGTTGAACAACAAACCTTATGCTTTCCATTCTTGTAGCCAGTGGCAGTGGCATCTAGTGCTATTTTCTGATGCCAACAATATTTTTAGTAGGACATGGTGAGTTCACCTGAGTCATTTGGGTTAGGCAGGTAGGATTATAGCCATGTCAAAGTTCTTTCATTTGGGATATGTAGTTAGAGAAAAAATCCAGATTGTATTGGATCAGTTCATCAAGATTTCAATTGACAGAGTGGAAGATGGCATTATCCACTATGGAGGTTGCACACATATAGTCCTTGAGTCCACACTTAGGGAGAGGATTATGAGGGCTATGTATGATTCACCGTTGACAGGGCATATGGCACCGTAGGTGGCAAGCCTACTTTTCAGGGAGGTATTTAGACTCCATGTATTACTTGAGTACATTGAGGGTGATCGAGATAACATATTACCCGATGTAGTTTGGTAGGATTCGAACATATTATCAAACACATAGTTGATTCCTAGTACTTGATTTCCACCAGATGAAGGCATACCAAGGACTTGGATCATTTTGACTTTGATGATTACCAATATAGCACAAAAACAACTAGCAGGTAGTGGGAGTGGTGGAATTCCAATTTGGTAGTGGGATCGAGGAATTCATCATTGTGATAGATTGATTTAGATGATGATGAGTGAAAGAGATGTGACAATGATGGGACTGCTTTATTTTTAGGACGTTAAGATGAGAGAGATTGAGAATTTATCTATATGGAAGAGAAAAATTGAGGTTGATCATGGATTTGTAGGCATGTATTTCATGGAGACACCTCCACAGGAGAGGATCCAGGATAATGATTCCAGTCCCTTCCAGGAGTTCAACTTGGGGTTCCATGAGAAAAGGACATAGACTGGGCGTGATGGTCGAACAATGATGTTCAGAGCGGTGCAACATCAACATGGTGGTACCTTTCTGGGATTAGTTTGGGACCCTATAATTACATTGCTTGACAGTTTAGTTACTACTAGAGATGTCAGCATTGGTTTTGACTCTCCGAAGTATACCTTTGGGAGGCTTAGGAGTGGTAACATGGAGGATTGGTATTTCAAGGAGTTGACCGAGTTTATATAGCTTATGATATCCTAGCTTATTAGGGATAGGTAGATGGGTTCTTATATCAACACCTTGCAGATCTTCAAGAAGACCTGTGAGAGGTTCGCATGTAGAGGATTCATGAACAATGTAGGGGAGTATACAACCTATCATTATAATAGGTCGGGGCATACTCATTCCATAGGATGGATAAAGTATTTGACTATTTCTGGGTGATATTGGGAAAGAATTTGGATAGATTGAACCACATATTTACTGAGGATACAGTGGATCGATAGTGTGTCTCCAACGATTAACCAATTCACACACTTACCAATGATACCTTTTGAGTATGGGGAAACACAGATGATAAATTTATCTAGGGAGAGGATATATAGAGTCCATGATCAACCCAAATTCATTTCCAGTGACTGGGATAGACTCCCTTTTCCGACATCTGGGATCGGGTATGACAGTGGATTTACAGACCGTGACTTCACATGGATGCTTATGCCAGCTACTATTCATGATATTAGGCTTATCCCTTATAGGTGTATCAACATGGAGCTACAGGGAGAGAGATGAAGAGTAGGCATGATGACCAGACAACTATGATAAGAGTATCACAACATCAACGTGGTGGTTCCTTTCTAAGGATAGCTTGGGACCTTGAGCTTTTAGTAGGAGATAGTGCAACAGTTGACATGGAGGCGAGAGATAGTTTTTTCTCTCATGAGATTGGTTCCATAGTAGAGAGGTACATTGATGGGTTGACCGAGTTATTGTAGCACTAAGTCACCTTGCTTGTTGGTGGTTTTCAACATGCCTCTTATAGTATTACATTACTGGGCCACACCTTAAGTGGAGGATTTTTCCCATATTACAGGATCGTTTGGGATCCTAGTATCATTTTTAGTTTCAGTATGGAAAAATCAATAGAGCGTCATGATGGCATTGCTTGAGGAGAAGCAATATTTGGGAAGGGAAGATTTTTCATGTCCCCATTTTTGGGTTCCCTTGTTTTGTAGTAGAAGGGATTTTCTTGGCTTGTCAGTGGAAAAACAAATGTAAAAAGGGGGGGTCATTTAATGTCACATGGTTAGGATATGTTATGTTTTTAAAGTGACATTAGGGAAGTAAAATAACTTTAGATTAATAAGTTACTTAACCATGTTTAAAGTGACTTTTAATCTTAAAGTGAAAATTGGAGGGAAAATAAGGGTTATATTTGATTTAGTTAAAAAAGGGAAATTCTAGAAGTTACATTTGATTTGGTCAAAAAGGGGAAAGTTATAGAAGACATGGAAAAATGATAAAAGGAGGGGTATAAACTCACTTTGGAATTACGATTTGATTGATCTCTTGTATGGTGCTCTTGGAGGCATTGTTTCATTAGGGTTTAGAAAAACTCTTCCATTATTGGTCTTGTTTCGGTGGTGAAATATCTACCCTAGCTAAACAAAGAGGAGGATCCATTCAGGATATTCATTGGAGCTTCATCTTGGGTTTTGATTTCAATTTTTTTTTTCTTGGAGAGGTTGTGGCACTTGAAGGGTTTGATCTCATCTGTTGAGGAGGCCACGACATGATTTCAGGTTTTGGGTTTGTATTGTTTGTTTTCCATTGAGGTATTGCAACTTCCATAGTAGCTATTGGATTGTTGTATTTATTCATTCATAATAAAATACCACATATTTTCTATTATATTTCTGGTGTATTTGTATTACATGCAATATGTTTGACAAAATGTTTATTAGTAGAATACATGCAAACTGTTTGTGAAAAAATGTTAACTAGATCAGAGCATCAAGAAAATGTATTGCACAGAAGGACATAATATCCCATCCCACTCTACTGGGGATATTACAAACACATGGGCCTGACAACCTTTCTCTTCAGTAACACACAGGCCTAATAACCCGCCTCTTCAATCCAATTCTCTAGAAAAGGTTCCAAAGGTTTCCCAATACATGTAGGGAGATGTCAACAAGGTACGGATGATATTAGAGTGAGATAATTCTTGAATGATGGATGAATGATAGCCAAGTTGGGAAATTACACTAAGATCCCACATTATATTTTCATGTTCCCTTTATGACACTTGTCACCATAGGAACTATCTTGCCCCCCCCCCCCACTTGTAATTCATTCCTCTTCCATGAAACAATAGGATAAAATCATATCCCGTCATTTTTGACTTTATGAAATATTATTATAATATTTCATTAGATTAAGCCCCCTTGGCTTAGCCCCTCTTCCTAGACTTGTAACCCCCCTTTCCCTTTATAATGGAGTTTATCCCCCCATAATCTTTCTATCTGGTTGGTCTGCAAGGATGATGTTTTTCATTAATATCTAAGTGTGATTACATAATACAAAGATAGGCTCACTGCCTCTTTTAGCTTTTGAATTTCCAACCTAATAACCACATAGGAACTCTGGCCTCAAAATACATATATACAAAGACACTCTGGCCCAAAATTCCCTGGATCACCAACCTAAATTTACACTTATACTTACATTACAATTCGGTTTTAGCCTAGGGGTATTACATGTTGGATATGTGTTTTATTCTTTGCACGACTAGAAATAGTGTCTACGTTGCGTCATATGCGCAGAGGGGTTGCAGGGGGGCAGAGCCCCCGAAATTATTTTTTTCTTGGTTTTTGTGTCCATTTTTGGGTGGTCTTCGGTTTTCATGTCAATTTTTGGGTGGTTTTTCACCGATGGTTTTCTATTTACGGTTAAGGAATTAGGGTTGTTGACTAATCCAAGTCATTGGATTAGGGTTTTGTATGCCACTGGCTCCTATATGTATATTGTATTGCAAATATTGTATGAAGGCGAATGAATATAGAAGAAGTTGGTTTTCTCGGTTTGGGTTTCAAGGGGAAAAATATTTGTGTACTGTGTGTATTTTCCATTGTATATCTTCTGTTCTTTTTTCAGTGCATAATAGTTGTACTTTTTTGTATGGATTTATGTTTGCTAGAAGCCTTGAAAATTGTGCCAAACTTTTGTTGTCAAAATTTCACACTAGAATCCTTTGAATTTCATACTACTGCATATGGGGTCAAAATTCGACAAAACCTTATGACGATAAGGATAAAATTAATCATATCGTCGCAAATTACGACATAATATTAAAATTTTAATCATTTTTTTGGGCGCCCTAATGAACATCGTACTTTCTATGAAATTCTATAGCCTTTGATCTTGCGACAATAATGTGTCTATATATTGACGAACCTAGATAATTCCAACTACCCGTTTGAAAATGGTTTAACAGTCACTCACTTGATCAACTTTGACATAGTCAACGTTCATTGGAAGACTCGCGGTGGTGATTGATTTCAACTATTTTTTTGTAGGTGCGACAATTATAAAAGTTTTTTATGGTCATTGTTTGTTTTATGAATTATTAGTCTTTTTTCTATGTGCTACTTGCCACATATCCAATTCTTGATCTACATAGCTCGGATTTTGTACTTTGATGGTTACAAATTTTTAATATTGCTTTGTCTCTTTTTTAAATACCCACATTAGATCCCTAACCTTAGACCCTCTTTTATTTGGGGACACAATTTGTTTCCTAGGAAATAGGTATGAACATGTCTACTCAATTCCATTTACTTACTACACAATTTGTCTTGGTCTAGTTTTCTTTTATTGTTTGATTTTATTACTTGCTTATAGTGAAGGTTTATAACTTATGTGGTAAAAATGTGTGGTTTTGATTTCTTTATTAATTGTTGACTACTTTTATAAACCTTTAATAAATCTTTAATGACAATGGCTTAATTTTGTATTACATATGGGGTCAATATTCAATGAAATTTGTACCATAAGAATATATTCATATTTTATATTTATATTGCTTCAGTGGATTTTGTTGTAAATATAGGAAATCCCAATGCCAACACCTAAAGAGAGTGAAAGGAGACTTGTTAGGTGTTAAGGTCCTAACCCGCACATGGGTAGATTAATGTATTCGGATGTAATAAAGGTCAATATTAATAAGACCTTTCAATAAAAGAGAATTAGGCGGATGTAAGAAGACCTAATAGAAGCTTCCGCTTCTAGAAGGAT
>ML777935.1:363959-383866 GCA_009831015.1 Picea engelmannii | reverse complement strand
TGAACATTGCTATCTGAATCAAGTGCTATTTCTGTTCAAGTGCTATTTCTGTTGCTATTTCGTATATCATTTCTGTGTATTGTGAAGATTATGCTGGATATTTTACTGCTATTTTGTTATTTCTAGCATTTCGTTTCTGTTCTGCATATTTTATATATCTGGTATCTTGCATTAGGTTAAGGGAAACATTGGAGACACAGGGTGATGAGAAATGTTATTGCCCTTGCAATCAATGCAGGGGCTTGAATAGAAGAAGACTTGTAAGGAAAACAATTGAAAGACAGTGTTGGAGGTATGGGCATTTTGAAGGGGGGCGTACATATCATCCCATGGTAAGTTAGTCATTATATATGTCTTTTTATTGATTGTATTTACAAAATTTTATTTCCTTTTAATATTTGTTATAAACACTAATGTTATTGATCATTTGTAATTATAAAGATAAGTCCTCCTAGGTGTATGTCAATATTAGTAGGTCCAAACATAAACACGGTATTACGAATATAAGCAGACAAACCTCCTATATACTTCATAAGAGTTTCTTGTGTAGTCAATGGAACATCTAAAATCAAAACCATCTTATGAAATTCATATGTGTATTCCTGCACTAACTATCCTTTTCTTAACTTAAAACTTTGCCATTCAAATAAAGCCTTTTTCCTTATACCCCAAAGGATAGAACTGTTTTGTAAGTGTGGAAATAAAACCATGTCATGATGGAAAAATCTTACCAACTTGTTGAGTTCCATGTTGCATCTTACTTTGCCGTCAGATGAGAATTGTGCCTTCAAGATGAAGCGATGCCAATCTGATTTTGGTTGCCTCATATTTGATTTGTTGCACATTGCAATATACCTCATCTATCTAAACTAGTTATCAAGTTTCTCAGCATTAACTTCGCCATCATATATAGGTAAAACAAATTTTACATCAAGTTTAAGTAATGGCATATCAGGCTTATGTTTACGAGAATGCTTTCTTGCAGTAGAATTTGAACTTGTACTTGAAGAAGAAAAAGAAGATGATGGAGATGAAGGAGGTGAAGGAGGAGATTTTGGAGGGTCCTCTCCTTCTTCACTTTTGGCTTGCCTTGAATATTCTCCTTGAACTGGTCTCTTATGTTCCAAGTAATCATCATACAATACTTTTACCATCTCTGACATGGCAAAGAAAGTTATTTGAAACTCTCTTTCATTTTGAGAAATACCTTCTTTCAATGCCATCTTCTCACTTTGAGACGTCTTATTTCTTGATCCAATCTCTGTATTTCCTTCTACAAGCTCACCTTCACCACGACTTAGATTTTCCCTAGTAATCATGCAAACTAAAACAAACCAATTGTCAACCTGCTATGATACCACTTGATCCAAAATTGATCTTTTAAAGACTATGATGAAGTTTATGCATGTGTTGATTTACCATTTAGGAATTAAGAGAAGAAGCTTAATGAAATAAGTTGCATCCATATAAGAAGTAAAAACAACAAACCATAGCACCAAGCTTGATAATGGAGTTCGACACAAGTTTGTCTATGTCTCTAGGCCTTTGTCTCAGTGGGGAAGGATTCTTATTAATCTTCAATGCTTTGAGAATACAAAAGAAAGGATTACATAATAGCTCATGAAACCACCTTTCAAATATGCAACTTTTGGACAGAAATAGACATCACCATTAGTTGGAACAGGTAATTCTGAGACTTTTGAGTATGAAGTCGGCTATGCTTGGCTCGAAACCTTGGGATATGGAAACATTTTTTTGTTCGGCTACTCAGATGCAAAAACATAATCCATATTCGGACTCCCCTCGAAATTCTGCAACTTTTGAGTATAAAGTATACCTAGATCTGAACAGACCCTTGGGACCTCCCCTCGACACGAATCTCAATGTTGCACCCTGTCAGATTTGTACAGTCCATACAGTATCGATTTGCATGCCAATTTTTTTTTCTCGATTTTCATGCCCGACTAAAAGCCAGACTCTGCCCATTTTAGCAACAGTAGCCAAACTTAGCAACAGTTAGCCAGATTTAGCGATATTTCACTAGATTTAAAGGATTCTTGCCAGATTTAAAGGATTCTCGCCAGATTTGGTGGTAACCACCAGATTTGGAGGAACCGCCAAACCTCTTTGACCTTCAAGAAGGTGTCACATGGCACCTCCTCATTTGGCCACATGTCACCTCCTCATTGGCTCGAGCCACGTCACCCTACACAGTCAGCTACCACGTGTCATTTGTACGGCCACGTTAGCCTGCCCAATCAGTAGCCATGTGTCATCCATACAAGCTGCCACATCATCGTCTATAAGGTTCCACGTCAGCATCCATATAGTGCCACATCATTGTCAGTACAGTGCCACAACAATGTCCATGCAATGCCACGTCAGTGTCTATATAGTGCCATGTCATCATTTGTATAGTGCCATGTCAGCATATTTATAGTGCCACATCATCATTCATACAGTGTCATGTCAACGTCTATATAGTGCCACGTCAGTGTCCTTACAGTTCCACGACAGCGTCTGTACAGTGCCACGTCAGCATCTGTATAGTGTCGCGTCATCGTCTGTACAATGCCACGTAAGTGTTTGTACAGTGCCATGTCAGCATTCGTACAGTGCCACATCAACATCTGTACAGTGCCATGTCAGCATCCATACTTCCATGTGTCACTGATGATGTCATCTCCCACGTCATGTTGATGTCATGAATTGACTTTGACTTCGACTTTTTTTTGCATGTTTGGGAAAAAGTTCAGAACACAATAACTTTCGCATACATACTCCATTTTTGGCAAAACAATATATGGTTGGAATCGACACGTCGAGCCCTATGCAATGGTGCTAGTTTCGTTCAATTCCGAGAACTTTAAAATATTTTCCTTCTTGGATCCATTTGGATCATATATGAAGCATTAACTCGTGGAAATAAACATAAAGAATTGGATTATCATGTGCATGATAATTTATTATATCATCTTGGAAAACTTTCTATATCCAGGGATGAAAGAGAAAATGTAATCAGAGAATATCATACATCTCTCATTTTAGGCTAGGTAAGACAATAGCACAGTTGCAAAGAAATTTTTATTGGCCTCGAATGAATGAGACAGTTTCCAAGTATATAAAAGGGTGTGTTATGTGTGCCACAACCAATCCTATCAACAAAAAGTTGGGATTATATATGCCACTTCTAGTACCTTCTCATCCATGAGGAAGTGTGTCTATGGATTTGTTTGGAGGTTTGTTGATGTTCAGAATAGGTCATGATTATTTGTATGTCGTGGTGAACAGGTTTAGTAAGATGTGCATTTTATTGCCATGCAAGAAACATGTTACAGTTGAATAGACAACATAATTGTTCTTTGCTAATGTATGGGTTCATTTTGGGCTGCCTACATCTATTATATTCGATCAAGACTCTCGCTTCTTGGGAAAGTTTTGGTCTCATTAATGGAAGATGATGGACACTAAGTTGAAGAAGATAACAACTTTTCATCCACAAATAGATGGACACACATAGGTGGTAAATAGGACATTGGTACATTTGTTACAAGGATATTGCAACAACATCCTAAGCAGGGATGATTTTAAGGATGGAAATTTATTTTAAAATGTAGAAACCTTGGCGAATCTTACTAATCCTTCATATGCCAACTATAAATGATTGGCAATATTTTTGTAAAAATATTCAAATTTCTAAGGATTTTATATATCTTTTATAAATTTTTGGCGATTTTTAAGGTAAAATAATTTTATCCTATAAAATTTGGGCGAATCATTTTTAAAATAACGAATCTCGTTTTCAGAAAAACCATGGAAAATTAGCCCATGAATGAAATTTAGCCCCTAAAATCATATTCCTAAGTTATGGGATGAACAATTGCATTATGTACAACATTCCTATAATCGTGCCATGTATTCTTCTACTCGGAGAACTCATTTTGAAGTATGTTTGGGATACTTTCCTAAATCGCCTATGGAATTTGTTTTTAGAGAAGAAAATAAAGAGGATGGACAAGAAGATACAGATAAAGATGAAAGGTTCATTCAAAGTATCCAACAGGTACATCAAGAAGTACATGAACAATTGGAGAAGATCCAAGCTAAATACAAGGAAAGGCATGAAAAGCATCGAGTTGATCATCAGTTTTAGGTCGATGATCAAGTATGGTTACATATCAACAAAGATAGAATGAATGGGGAAGGTAAAAATATCAAGCCAATATGGTATGGTCCATTCAAGATCTTGGAGAAGATTGGTACTAATGCCTTTCGTTTAGATCTACCATCCTATATGCAAATGTATTCAGTGGTGAATGTTGAGAACTTGAAACTTTATGAGCCTCCTATGATTATGGATGAAGATTGAAGTGTTTAGGTTCCGACAGTTGATGATTTTTCTCCTGAGTATTTAGAAGAGCTACAAGAAGATGTTATTCTTGACAGAAGAATCAAGACTTCACAGCAAGGTGATGGAATATCTTCGAGTTGGTCTTAAAGGGATAAAACCAAGCAAAGCAAAGTGGATAGAGATCAAAATGGTGAGGGATATTTACCCTCACTTAATTGCTAAGCAACCAAGAATTTTGGTGGTCCAAAAAGATTCTAATGGGGAGGAATGATCTAGGTGGATTTAGAAATGCTCAAAATTTGATCATCTCAAATGCTCTTGAAAATGACTTCATTGTGTAGAGATCAGTGAGAGATTTCCAATTGTGCAAAAATATCCTCAAACAAAGTTCGTATGATAAAGATATGGCTAGTCAAATTTTTGGTCAAACATGTCAAAGAGGGGGTGATACGTGGAACCACTAGAAGGGTGACATGTGGCACATACATACAGATCATACAGTGCTAACATGACCTACCATACAGTGACGTGGTGGGTACAGTGGTAGCACAATCAGCAGATCATACATTGACGTGGTGCACAGGTGGATCGGCCTAGCAAGGACACGTAGCATGGTCTACACAAGTGGACCAATGACATGCTTCCACATGGCAGTCTTCCATTGGCCTTCCATGGTTAATGTATTCCAAAATTTTGGTGGATTAACAAGGATCGAACCCTCAACCTCGTGCATGCAACAACAACAACTTACCAATATACCAAGGCATGTGACTTAATAGTCATATGATAAACATTATATTTAAGTTGCAAGGTATGTTATGTTCTAGCTCCCGATCCCATGGTCTATGTGGAACCCTATCCAACCATTAGAGGGGTCATTTAAAAATTCAGTTATAACAAATAACAAACATACAATAATATAAAAAATGGTTACAATCGCGTGCCAAAGGAGGAGAGGTCTGCAGGTTTGAACCCGCGACCTCCTCCCCAATATACCAACACCCTAACCATTGTGCCAAAGGCTCCTATTGATTCAGTATGCCAACAAATTATATTTAAAGTTTTCCAACAATTCTAGATAAAGGTTAGGTCCCATACCCTATTTAAGCCAGTGCTCGGACCGAGACAAGGGACATAGTACAGAATACGGATTTTGATATACATACCAGAGCTAGCATATTTTGGCCTCGAAGTTCATGTCATAGGGTATCTAGACCTTGATTTTACAATGTAATGTATGCCAAAGGGTTCCTTAATGAAAGTATAGGGTGTTTATACTCATTTTTCTCAGAATTTTGAGAGGAATTCAATGGTACACTCTTTTTCTAAGATAGAGAAATGTATAAGAAGGTCATTGTAAAAACAAAAGCATTTGAGCATTAATAAAGCGGTCTCAATTGGAAGCAGACCCGAAGATGTTGCCCAAGTTGGGTGAAATTCGTTAACAAACGTGTGAATGTGTTATATTATTGTTGTTCTATTTTTCTCAACTATCTTGCAACTTATTTATCATTGAAGTGATTTTGGATAGATAAGTGAATTCATATGTGTTATGCAAACAGTCAAAGCGATCATTATTATTTCGAATCAAGTTAGATTTTTATGTGTAATTAAGAAATAAATTAAAATCTAATGATTTCCATATTAGGTTCGCATTGTTACCATAGAGTTGACGGTGATGGCACTGGATGTTGGTTACCATGGTTCACATGGCAGCAGCAGTGGTCTGCATGGTTACCGTGGAGGTGACAATGGTGGAATTTATGTTGGAAGCCATGATTGCGGCAGTGTAAAGTCAGCCAAGAACCCCCTAACTGTGAAGACTTATAGTGGTTAGTTTCTTGATGTATATTCGTCTCGGTGGCTCTATAGATGACCGTCATTGTGGGAAAAATGGGAATTTTGGGTGCAGACAATGCACTAGTTGGGAGTGTGGAGGATGTGGGGACGGGTCTGGGACCTATGGGATGTGCTCCTGTAGAGAGGTTCGTGAGGAGTAGCAATGGCGAGTACAAAAAAGTGAACGATAATCTCATTAAGGTTAAGCGGGTGTTTCCCAAGGAGGCTCACATGGAGGGTCTCAGGGACGAGGGTTTGGTGGTGCGGCTTGGCACTAACCCATTTGATTTGGTGGGGAGGTAGTAATTATGCGGGACGGTATGGGCCTACAAGGTTATGTTATGGAACTGGTGGTTATGCTTGACACACATGGTGGCTACTGAAATGGCAAGTTTAGAAAGTCTTAAATGCAAGTTTGAGGTGGAGTTATTACATGTAAATGGGCATATGATTGTAATACCTATTTAGGCATGCATACCCCAGGTTGGAAATGTCACTAGTAAAGTCTAGATGACCTAGGTGATAGGGGGAGAATGTGGTATTCCTGAATATCCTGGATATGAACTTTGAGGAGGATAGGGCCTAGAGGTGAGTGGTGTAGACTGATTTGGCCACTTTGGTCGGATTTGGTCATGGGAAATCCCAAGTCAAGTTTCGAAGGGGGCAAGTTAGGTCAAGAGTCATGGTTTTCGACACATGGTTTTGGTATTTCGTGTTTTGAGCCCATGTGTTGGATACTCCATTGAAATTGGCCTAGAGGTGAGAGGTGAAGGCTCACTTGGCTAGCAGGAAGGTGACGTTTGATTCGTTGGGAAAGGTATCAGGAAATTGTTGTCAAGGTGGAGATTGTTGGTTTGTGACAACACACACTTTTTCATTACATTCATTTGGAGGTTCTCAATCATTTGTCTTTCCAGATGCCTGGAAACACTTGATATATCTCCTGGTTAAATATAGAATCTCATGAAGAGATTCTTGAGACTTGGGTAACCATTTCTCCATGGAACAATAAAGATATCATTTCCCCCATCTGTTTGTCTTTGTGTTAGTTGTGTGATGTATCTTCTCTATTATATCAGTTCTATATTGACTCATTTTTGAAAGCTAGGGTAAACATGTAAAGCAACAATGCTCCTTTTCTATGGAATTTTTGTCCAGAGATGACCAAATCAACGACGAAGTCCTCAACCAAAATTGTGCGCTACTCTGCAACTATACAGTCCGATATTTCTTTTAGTACTCATCTGCCATTATAGGAATGACAAAACAAGCCAAAACTATATTCGAAAAGGAGACACTATTATAAAATCCTTAGGAGACATCTTGGGTCATGGTCATATGGCAGAGCCTACTAGGTTGGGGATGGAAAAACATTCTCCTCCAAATGTGGTGGCTAGAGGGGTGTGAGAGAGCTCCAAGGGATATTCTCACCCATTCTCCTTCTACATCGTCGATTCTCACCAATGAATTTTTCATAGAAAACCTCCTCGCATTCAGCTAAGAATGTGTAGTAGAAGCAAGGGAATTATACTTTGCTATGAAGACTACAACGAAAAGAACCTAGATTATTCATCGGTGAACACATGCATGTATTTCTAGGTGGGGCACAAGGAATAGTCTTCATGATGGCATTGCCTTTCAGTGAAATTGAAAAACCTATGAATCGAACCTGTGACAGAGATCTGCCCAAGATGAAATTGATAGAATACGAAGCCACGACAGTAGTAGATGATGAATAAGAAGAGTCATCGCTAAATATTTCCTGAGCAGACAGAAGTGTTTCGTGGACAATAAATTTGAAAGAAAAGGAAGATGAAGGCGAATTGAAATGGTGTGTGGGAGAGTCGGGTCTCAGAAGGGAAAAGGTGAGGGGAAACACAATGGCATTGCTAGATTTATTTATTGCCTCCATTTTTCTCATAGGGAGGGTTTTCTAGCAGGTTGGGTAAACCAGGTAGACTTGATGCCCTGGATTTACACAATACAATTTAACCCAAATTTTTCACTTTTACGCATTTTACCCAACCTCCTCACTTTCTCAAACTCATCGATGCTAACATATTCCACCGACCAAGGGTAAAGGGAAGGAAATTTCTTCCACACTTTTCCAAAACTTGAACACCTATCAACATGTTGCTTGCTATGCCCTTTCCCTTTTCTAGAGAAGGAGACCGAGAAGAGAATAGATATGGGCCTTCCTTTGTCCCCAAGTAATCAGGGGACCCTCCTAACCTATCTTTGTTCTAATAACTAGAACATCCTTTCGACGTTTCTTTATAATCCTTACCTTCCCCATTTTCTTTAATAAAATCTATAATTTTTGTGATTTGATTTTTCCTTATTTAATTTGGTTTTAATTGTTTCTTTCAACCAAATTTATCATGTTTTAGTTTGTTTGTTCATCTTTCATTTTTTTTCCTTTTTCCTTTTTCCTTTCTTTAATAAGGTTTTAAAACTTATTGTATCTCACTTGTGATTCAGTGGTTGTTATCCACAAATCTCAGTTGATTAATCATTGATATTCAAGGAAAACCACGCCACTTAAAATGATGTGTTGGTGGTTCGCAAGGGGGAAAAATTTCACTCCTGTGAGATACCTCTAGATCTTGGGACATTAACCTATTTCCTTATGTCCAAGGAAGACAAACTTTTAGCCAATCAAAAACGATTTTGTATCTTACTCACCAAAAGGTGGTTTCAGCCTAAATAGTATTAGCAAGAAAGCCAATGTCCCTTGTGGTCATCATTGATGCTAATTTCATTGAGATCATGGGTTTTGTAGTAACATATAATATTAGTCCTATACATGAGACTAAATACTACCCTATTGCAATTTAACCTCTCGCCCAAAAGGAATAGTGAGCATCATCATCTTCATCCACCCTAATGGGGTTAGATGGGGTTCCCTTCGGAGTAGAAGTTTGGTCCTTAGCTGTGATTGGAGCTTGTTGGTCTACTACTCTACCTGGAACCACTATCTCCAAATTAAACATAGTCTTGAATATTGCATCAAATTTCTTGTGACTCAAGGTACTATTAGAACAATGGTTGATCGAGATGACAATGTCAAGGATGGAAACCTAAAGGTTGATATGAAATATTTCATCTTCAATTTTATCAAGCCTCCTCTTATGTTTATGATATTTATATTATCTCATAACTAGTATACTCAACTAAGATCATGATGTGGCAATATGTTAAATACAATCTATGTTGAAACAATTAGCTACCTTCTTTATGGGTTTGTAATTTCAAAAAAATATTATTCCTTTAGTAGTTTTTGTATAGTGTTAAGATATCATTGGATGAATCTTTGCTCTACCCATGTGAGTATGTTTTGTAATGTATTTGATTTTACACTTATAATAGAATGGCACCCTACTTTTATTGAAAAAAAACAACAACATTAACAATTAATATAACCCTTTAACCTTGATATAACCTTTATTACCTAAATTATAATGTAGCATTTAATCATTATCTATAACTCTTAATCTAAAATATAACTCTAATATCTTCCCTAGATGACCATGGATGTCAATATTCCTTTTGAGTGAGAGGTTAAATTGCAATAGTGTAGTATTTAGTCTCATGTATAGGACTAATATTATATGTTACTAAGAAAAACATGTTCTCAATGAAAGTAGTGTCAGTGATGACCACAAGGGACATTGGCTTTCTTGCAGATAATATTAGAGGTGGCAGGAGTAGGGGAAGTCATTGTTTGCCCTAAGGAAAAAAATGAAATAACCTTTTCTTAGGGATTTGGAATTTCATCCAATAATCAAGTTGAAGCTTATGTGTGACTTCAAGGACTACTTCTAGCAGTGAGTTCCAACATAGACTCATTGATCATAATTGGAGACTCTAGAATTATCATCAAAGCCCTAGTTCTTAACAAAACTTTGCAAGACACTAAGATTGTATTTATATTTGCTAGAATCAACAAATAATTCCAACTCATGGCTAAGGCCTCATATTTTCATGTGTTAAGGGAACATAATAATCATGCTAACCACCTAGAAAATGAAGCCTCGACCCTAGCTCAAGGGGTTTTGGTAAAAAATGGGAGGATAAGTTTTTCTTTCATACCCTATTGTTTATGATCCACTTGAATTAAAAGACACATGAAACTCCAATTAATAAACATGTGGCTCACCATTTCTTAACCTCGTGTCCAAGCATGTGGAAAGGACTTACAAGGACATAGGTTATGGTTTGTGGCATGTGAGAATTAATCCCCACACTAGATTTTGTTCCCTTCATTATGGATCCTTCTATGTAAGGTGGGATAATCGGATATGTGGTTTGGTTCGAGAATTTGAGACTATGTTGCAACTCCTACATGATTTTATGTGCTTGGGGATTGAGTTTTTAGCACCACCTTCCTATTTTGATTACTTTGGTGGCAGTCATTGGAGCACTCTCTTTGGTTCTCTCCACCTCCTATTTCATGCATTTCTGGAAGTTTGGTGGCTATAAAGTAATTCTAGTAAGAATCACCTCTCGATTTTGGTTGTTGTTTAAGTGGTTTGGTTTCTAGGGTGCAATTATCAAGTTTCTCCAGGTCCCATTTCCTTGGATTTGGTTTCAGTATTCGAATATCTATGATCGAATATGATGGTCAGGGTTAGGGATCAATTCTCCTTACTCTTTGGCTATATATCTCCACTCCATTTATATGGGTCCTTTGAGTTCTTGTTCCAAGAATTTTCGGGTAAGACTAATTTATGAAAGAACTACATGTATCATTTAGAGTTCTATAAAATCATATCTTCTCTCAACCTTCTCTGGTTGATTTAATTAGTATTATCTTAGCCTTGTTACCTACAAGCACAATTGTGAAAGTCTCAGCCTATATGGATTCCATAGATCTTCAGTAGATCTGAAGGATTCTTCACCAGCACGAGGAAACTTTACAAGGTAATAATTTGGCTCTATGTTTGATTTCCATCAATGTTCATGACAATGAACAACATTGTGCCACTCATAATGCAAATTTAGTGAACTTCCTTGTTCAACAAAAAGAAAATGGGTTTGCTTGAAGTAGAATGTAGTACGCTACGCAATTCAGTTCTTAACCTGCAATGCAATATGCTACGCAATTTGGTTCTTAACCCGCACAAGGACTCCCTATCTACTGCATCATCAAATATCCATCAACTTGGCTCAAGGTGATGCCAAATAAGAGGAGATCGTTAAACAGTCTAAAGAATCCATGGAAGTGGACTGGTAGACCTCTCTTCACTCCATGGGAGGTGTTGATTTATTTTGTGTTTAACCTTTCAATCCATGTCTTGTAGATTTTTTCTCCCAATCCACTATCCCCTTAATTTCCTTAATCCAAAGTTTCTTATACTTAGCCATATGTTTTATGTGTGTGGATCATTTTACTATCACCATTCCTCTGCACTCCACAAAAATACTTCCCCCGCACTCCGCACTCCACACTGATATTTCCTTGTGTAACTCATGCCATTTTATCTATTTTCCACTCTTGGTGCCAACACTTAATCTATTTTCCACTCTTGGTGTAGAGAACTCATGCCATTTTATCTATTTTCCACTCTTGGTGTAGAGAACTCGTGCCATTTTTCCTCACTTAGTCTATTTTCCACTCTTGGTGTAGAGAACTCACACCATTTTTCCTCCTGCACTTCTACACTTCTACACCCCACACAAGTATTACCTCCACACTCCGCATAAGTATTACCCTTGCACTCTGCACAAGACCATTCCCGCACTGCCCACACTTAGTCTATTTTCAAGCATTTAGTTAAGAGAACCAATATCACTTCCCCTCTCCCGCACTCCCGCACTTTTGATAGTTCCACACAATTGATTCCTTTAAGCCAAGTGTTTTTCACGATAATCAAGAGTCAATTATGGAACACCAATTTTCTCTGATTTACAAGGAAAGGGAAGTAATTTAGGACTAATGAGAAGCAAATGTCCCATTTTTCAAAGAGCTGCTTAGTGGTTTCTATTTACGATACTTGTATTTCAAAAGTAATTTGTATGTGTGGAAATGACATTTTACTAAATACCCTCCATGCACTTAGCCTTTTAACGATTTGATCTTTGTAATTAATTACCATAGTTTCATGTATACCAAAGTGCATTGAAGAAACATAAAGTATGGAAAATAGAAGGAAAAGTTATCATTTTGTGGTGATATAGTTAATGCTCTCGCAAGGCAAGATAAGAACTTTCACTAGTTGACTTCTTATCAGTGGCTTCAGAACAACAATCCAGAAGAAAAACAAAAGAATAGACTATGAACTACAAGGCTTGTTAACGTTGGTTGCATACCTAAAGTCTTCAACTTCAAGGAGATGGTATCTTGGTGCATGCAAAGGTTTGATTCCAAAATAAGAAGAATCCAAGTAGCTAAAAAAGGAAAGAATATGGTTGTCCTGAACCCAAAAGTATTCAGGAGAATGCTTCACCTTCCTTCTACAAATAAGATTCTCAAGATTCTTGAAGCATATGCATTCCTTGATTCTTAGGGTGACAATTCAAATGTGTTGAAGGATTTTCTAATTCTTTCTGCCAAGATGCCCAACAATCTTTCTCCCATTGATATTTCCTTATTAGAAGAACCATATCGAGACTTTTCATGGTTATTCACATGATTGGTTGGACGAGAGTTGACTTCCACATACCTAGGTCAGTGCTATATGCACTCTACTTCTCTTTTCAGAAAGATGTTATCTTCGACTGGGAAGAGGTAATATCAAATGAAGTATCTTTTTAGTTGAGTAATTATTTGGATACTCAAAGATTTTTCATAACCGCATACTTGGTCTTTGCAATTGCGTATTGCAATGTTTTTTAGGGCCTTCCTTTAAAAGGAAATGTTGATGTTGACAATGTACTAGTTTAGTTTGGTACCCAGTGTTGTGGAGACACAAGGCACCATTTCATTTTTATATTGTTCAAGATAGATTTCTCATAGAGTTCAGACACATTAATTGGAGTGGAACCCAAGAGAATAACCCAGGAAGCTGGGAAATTTCTCAAGAAAAAGGAAATTTGCATTCAATGGGAAGACCATACCTACATCCAGTTGTGTGGTTATCAACAAAACCCCCTTCTCCCAGTATTTCTTTGTGGTGGATATTGTATGGCGGAAAAAATAATTTGCAGAAAAGATAAAGCTTGGTGCATCTTATTTGATAGGAAATGAAAAGGGCAATTCATCACCTTGCCTATTCATGTTGGAGATACAATAGTCAAGAATTTATCCCACTTGAAGGAAGTGTCAGAGACACTCAATGTATTTAATCTCAAGGAAGCACAACCCTTGAAGGGATTGGAACCTGAAGGCATTTTCTCCGAACACCTAGCATCCATGAGGTACAACAACCTCGTTACCAGAATTGATGAATAAATTGGCGATAATGACCCCACCAGAAAAGACAAGAATGTGTGCAATGAGGACCTAGTTACAAAAATAAGTTCAAATACACAAAGAAGGACAAGACAACAGGGGAAACGTGACACCAATGTGCAATGTTTATTGAATCCTCAGACACGTAGGAGACTCTATATTAGATTTTATAGCTCAAGAGGTACTCCACATGTTTTGTCTTGTATGAGGAAGTGACCTTGCATTCACACTACTAGGCACTTGACTTTGTAATAGGCATTTTATAAAGTTGTAATAAATTGACTCTTTTATTAAAGTGACTTTTTGTAAAAGTGACCTTCTAATATTTTATTAAAGTGACTTTATGTCATAAAGTGGAAAATTACTTTAGTAAATGTAAGTGCTTTGTTTTGGAGGGAATGAATTGTATCCCTTGATCTTGTAAAGGTAAGATTAGATCTTGGGCATTGGATTTAGGGATGGGGAAAGTGAAAAGTCATTTTTAGTTATAAGAGAAAGGCTAGGGTAGTGTGCAAGACAAGTCGAGATATTTTGGGAGAGCTTGGAAGAAATTGTTTTGCAGCAAATTTGGCACAATTTTCAAGAGAGATTGGGCACAAATTCCAAGGGAAATTTTTTATTGAGAGTTGCTAAAGTTTACAGCTGCGTTAGAGGTCGTATTGTATGGATCCGTACAGACCGTACAACAAGGAAGAAGGGAACATAAATTGAGGCGCAGGCTGGCATGTTTTTCGAGGTTGATTGAGGGTTTTTCTTGTTGTAGCAAGGTCATACAACAACATGTTGGCGTGATTATTGAGGTGTTTATTTGGAGTAGGTCATACAGGTTGTACGTACTTTTGGGCATAGAAATCAAGGAAGAAATTTGTGTATGTAAGTGGTTTCTTGTGTTGTCAAATGTACTATTGTTGTAGTTTTTATTCTTCCTGAAGATGATAATAAATCTCTCTTGGTGGGTTTCCTCAAACTGGGGTTTTCCCTGGCTGGTTACCAAAATTTTGGGTGTGCACATGTGTTTTGTGATTGTTATTCATTGTTATTTTCCACTGCAATTTACTTATTAATGTGTATTTATACTTATGATATAGCTAAATTGGGTGATTACATATCAGAGTTCATTTAAGACAGAAATATGTGTTTGCTAAGTGTTTGACAAAAGTCCTATGTGAGTTAGTGCTTTTGTTACTGATTACATAGCAGGTGCTCTAAGTTACAGTGAGCAATGTTATTTTTGGCAAGGATTTGAAGGGGGGAAATTATTTATTTATGTTCAATTGAACAATTTATAGGAAGATGGTTGCTTGCATCAGATATGAGGATCAACTGGAATGGATTTTCAACTACTTGCAATGGAAAGTTAGAATGTGAGCTATTCTCAGGGAAAACAAAATTTGGAGCTTTGTCATCTCTATAGTAGTAGTTCCCACAACAAACCTTATTGATTTGGATGTTCATGAGGGAAAGTAAGCCAAAGCACAAAGGCTTATTATGGATGGAGTGAAGGAGTCACTTATCCCACACTTAGTTGAGAAGAATATAATTTATGAGATGTGGGAGACACTGAAAAACTTGTATGAGGCAAAGAATGAAAAATGGAAGATGGACTTAAAGGACAAGTTGCATGGTACTAATATGGATAAGGGTGAGAGTGTGGCATATTATCTTACCCGGGAAGCACAGGTGAAAGATGAGTTGGCTGGAGTTGGGGAGGTCATTTCAAATTCAAAGTTGGTGAGGATAGCCTTGAAAGGCTTCACCAAGGAGTGGGAATTCTTCATGAAGTGTGTGGTGGGTCGAGAACATCTTTAGACTGGAGCAGATTGTGGGACGATTTAACTCAAGAGGATATCCGAGTAGGATCTCAGAGCAATGGACAAAAGGGAGATGGAGTTGATGAAGATAATGTTTCTCTTGTGACAAAGAGAAAAAGTAAGAAGCAGGGGAGTTCCGGGAAAGACTTGAGCAAATTCAGATGTTTCGTCTGCAACCAATATGGCCACCTTGTAGCTCAGTGTCGTGAGAGGAAGAAGAAGAAGAAGGATAAGGAAGGGCCATTTGCAGCGACAACAACAATAGTAGAGGACTTTGCGGACTAGTTTGGTAGGGAATTCTCATTGTTCACTCTCGTGTCAAGTGTCGGGAGTTATGGATTTGTGAGTGGCAGTAGATGGATCATTGACAGTGAAGTCTCATGTCATATGAAAATAATATGGTGTATATTCCTCAGTATGACAGAGACAGGCCCAGACCAGCTAATTGAAAGTGAAGGGGGAATGGAACGAGTTGTACGGGTAGTTGTAAGGGTCAGATTCTAGCTCGAGTTTAGAGAAATCCTAGTGGTTGATGGATTTATGTTTGTTCTAGGGCTAAGGGTTAACCTTCTCTCAGTGTCAGCCTTGGAAGATGTGGGATACAAGACATTATTCAAGAGTGGACATATCTTTATCCACAAAGAGGGAGCATATCTGATCAAGCCACAATTGATTGGTGATCGGGTTGATAGGTTGTACATTGTTCAAGGATATCCTACAGTTATAGATTCAGAGTCATATGAGGAGTAGGAGGGTCTTGAGACTACAATGGGCCCAAGGATTCAGTATCAAAATCCGAGGGAAGAGAGAGAGTCTCTTATGATCACTGACAAGAGACTTAGTTGGTGTGAGTGGACAAAAGATCAGGGTGGAAGTGTGGATTCTCTTAGGAGATTAGGTTTCAAAGTGGTTTCCAGGAGGAGGTCTTCAGGTTCGAGTTATGTGCAGGTGTTGAGGTTGCCTCTAGGTTTAGAGGGAGCTCCCATTGTGAACAATGTGATGGAATTGAGGATAGGACCAGGTGATGGTGATGAAAGTGAGTAGCTCTGTCACTAAGAGGGAGTGTTATCTTTTATAGCTCAGGAGGTACTTTGCATGTTTTGTCTTTTATGCAAAAGTGACCTTGCATTTGCACTACTAGGAACTTGCCTTTGGAATAGGTGTTTTATAAAGTTGTAATAAAGTGAATTTTTGTAAAAGTGACCTCTAATATTTTATTAAAGTGACTTAATGTCATAAAGTGCACTTATGTCATAAAGTGGAAAATTACTTTAGTAAATGTAAGTGATTTGTTTGGGAGGGAATGAACCATGTCCCTTGATCTTGTAAAGATAAGATTAGATCTTGGCCATTGAATTTAGGGACGGGGAAGGTGAAAATTCATTTTCAGTTATAAGAGAAAGCATAGGGTAGTGTGCAAGACAAGTCATGAGAGATTTTGAGAGAGCTTGGAAGAAATTGTTTTGTAGAAGATTTGGCATGATTTTCAAGAGAGATTGGGCACAAATCCCTAGGGAAATTTCTAATTGAGAGTTGTTGAAGTTTACAACTATGTTAGAGGTCATACTGTACAGATCCGTACAAGTCGTACAACAAGGAAGAAGGGCATGAAAATCGAGGCATGGAATGGCACATTTTTCAAGGTTGATTCATGGTTTTTCTTATTGTAGCAAGGTCGTACATATCAGGTCATACATCAACATGTTGGTATGATTATTGAGGTGTTGATTTGGAGTAGGTCGTACAGGTTGTACGGACTTTTAGGCACGGAAATCAAGGAATAAATTTGTGGGACAATAGTGTGTGTCTGTAAGTGGTTTATCTTGAAGTCAAATTTACTACTGTTTTTTTTTTATTCTTCCTAAAGCTGATAATAAATCTCTCTTGGTGGGTTTCCCTAAATTAGGGTTTTCCCTGGCTGGTTGCCAAAATTCTGGGTGTGCACATGTGTTTTGTGACCATTGTTCATTGTTATTTTATGTTGCAATTTACTTAGTAATGTGTATTTTTTCTTATGATATAGTTGAATGTGGATGATTACATATCAGAGTTCATTTAAGACAGAAATTTTTGTTTGCTAAGTGTTTGACAAAATTCCTAGATGTGAGTTAGTGCTTTTGTTACTAATTTTCTACATTCCCCTCTTCGCAAAGAAAAGAAGAGAAAAACTTAAAAAGAGGAGAGAGTAATGAAGGATGTGTCAAAGGTGATGATGGGGATGATCCACTCCATGTCGACCTTGAATGGACACATACAGTGTCCCATGAAAAGATTAAAAGAAGCCCCAACAAAAGTAATTCCTAGAATTCAAGAGAGCAAAGGAACATTGTTGATATGCAGATTGATAATGTCGAGATACCCGACTAGGTAACTCGATGAATTGTTGAGAGTCAACATATTACAGAGGACCTGGCCATAGAAAAACCTATGTTGTTTAAGGAGAAGTCTTTAACACTGCACAATTCTCAATACAACAAGGAAGAAAATAAGTTGCAGATAGAAAAGGTCAGTGTAAAACACAACAAGGTAATTCAGAAAAAGAGATCATAAGTTGATGTATCAGAAGTCGGACCCTCTAGACTCCTGAAATTATATTTTTCTACAAATGATTCTTTTTCCCATTCAATTTCGTAGCAAGAAGATGAAAATATTAAGTTAAAAAAGAGAATAAATGAGCTTGAGGAAACTCTGAGTCCAAAGCCATTGTTTTCACAACCACCAGGCATATTGTTGTCATACGAAATTCCACCAAGTACACCAAGAACCTTAATCTGAGTAAGAAAAGTTTCCCAACTATTGAGCAGATCAAGACTCTATGTTGTTGTGAATATCAAGAAAATACTTGAGATTATTTCACATGCATGGGAAGTCAATATTAGCCTACATAGTTTATCTCAAAGGATGAAAATTTTTACTAAATATTTGAAAATTTATTTACATAATGAAGTATTTTATAATAATGTTGCACGGGTCATTAGCATAAGTGATCATCACATAAATAAAAAACAATTGCCCTCAAATAAAAAAAATAAAACAAATAAAGACAGGATGGGAAGTATGGGTAAAAATGTTAAAAGATACAATTGTTGATTTTGAGAAAATCAATGAAAAAAGAGGAGATTTTTTTTCTAAAAGCATTAGATATAATAGAACTACAAGGCCCACAAATTTTAGGAAATTCTGGAATCATAACCAAAGAATAATTAGACAAAGACTTAGCTGATATGAAGACTTCACGGGCCGATGAATTTAACATCCTCTTAGAGTTTCTCGAAGAAGAACTAAAGCATTGGCTTGTCACATTTGTAAATGAAAACGAGGACTAGTTGTTAGCAATTAATCATCTCCACATGGAATATAAAAAAATAGATGAGGAGATTTGTGCGCTTATATGTAACACACCCACTATCATAATTTTAAAAACTTTGGATTAATCTCCCACAAGTGAGAAATCTCCAGAAAACCAGCATTTGCGGAATGCCAACCCCTGGTTAAATATTGGGATTCGGGGTTTCGGAGGTTGTGGTGTCGAGGGTCCTTGTCCTCTCGAATCCCCGATCACCGATGGAATGAATTTTCGACGCGCCCCTTTGGTTGCCTCAGCCCTGCTTGGCCAAGCCTTTGATTCACATGACTGGTTCCTATATGACCATACAACAGCTTCTCGTCGGAGTTTCGGGGTTCGCGGTGCCGTGGTGCACACGTACTTGGAACCCCCGATCCTCCGATCCCCGATGTGGTCCTAGCGTATTGGCCTTCCGGGCTAAGTCCTGGTCAATGCGACCACAAAGTTCACAAGACCACGGTCTTAAGTTCCTGTCGGGATTTGGCGCCTCTCAATGTTATGGCGCACGAGTCCCTTGGACTCTCAACGCACCTTTACACTGGCTAGCCCCCCTTGGTTATACCACGATCCATGTGACCACTTACCATATGACTGTAACCGTATAACCTTCCATCGGGGTTTCGGCATTTGTGATGACATAAAACACATATACCCGGGACTCGCGATATCCCGATCTCCGATTCTCTCCGGATGCTCGACACGTGTCCCTTGTATCAACGGCCTATGATGGTGTCGGAATTGCGACCTCCTCGGATCTTCCGACACGTGTCCATATTAATGGACGGTTCTGAGCTTATCGGGATTTCGCGGATCGTGAATCCAGATACAACAATCTCTTCGCTCCTAAAATCCCCGATGGGTTAAAATCCCGATTCCTAGCCTGATGTCTGACGCGTGTCCCTCCGAGGTCAACGGCTAGGATCTTTTCTCGGGATTTCAGGACTTTCGAAGTCCCGTTCCCTTTGCTCTCAGGAACTCCGATTCCCGATTCACGACTTTTCGGGATCCTCTGCCACACGTCCTGTACAATGGACGGTCCAGATCTGATCGGAAAATCGCGTATCGCGATTTCAATATGCAATGGATCTATACTTCCCAAATCTCCGATGGTAAAAATCCCGACACCTCCCAAACGCTGACACGTGTCCTGCCGAGATCAACGGCTTA